>CM053646.1:16683415-16875915 GCA_028654395.1 Scutellaria barbata
AATGAGTGGGGTAATGAGTGGGGTATGAGTGGGCCCGAATGCATGTGCAAGATTGGTTGAATTTGCAATTGTTTGTGCAATTCAATCCTGTGGGGCCCGCGACTATTGAAGTCAAGTTGACTTACACCAAAAAATGGGCATTTTGTTACACTTCCTTATATTTTAGGGTATATTAGGTGCAAAGCCTATATCAATGGACAATTTTGTATGTAATTATAGAAAAATGGGTGTATTAGGCAATTTCCCCTTAAATTAAATTTGTAATTGCATTTTAATAGCAACTTTTTTTTCTTTCTTTTCGCATTTATAGTTGGTGAAGGTTTTGGAATGAAAATTTAAATCTCGACCTAGAAGCTTGATCTCAAGGTGTCTGTCAAGTACGTAAAATTGCAAGTGATAGAGTTAACAATTTGATACTTTGACCGTTGCTTTAATTTTATATTTAATTTAAAATAAATAAATAATATATATACTTCGATTTTGGTTTGTGTATGTATCAAACCATAAATCAATGGTTTGAATTACCAATTTCTTCATTCTATTTAATAAATCAATTTTCATTCTTTTTAAGTGTTGATGACTCTAACATTAGTATTCTCGGACGACAATCGATGGTTTGAACTAATACCATCGATTTTTTTTTACAAAAATTTTGAACTTAAAATCATATATAATACGATTCAATTATGATTTATCGTTAAAATGATTTTTTGAACACAAATTTTTAATCTAAACAAACCATTCAAAGCGAACAAGTATACCTAGCTTGATACATCCTAATGAGTCCAAGACGTAAGACCTATCATGGCAAAAGAAAATCTAAATTTTAAACGGATAAATTTGTTGTGTCCTACTAGAAAAACATGATGGGTCCACCTAAATTATGTCACACTACTCTTTATAAACAAAATGTTCTATCTTTTAAGTTTTTATTTAGAGGATTCTTTTTTAACGCATGTCAATTTACTGCTAATAAAACACATTTTAATGTCAATAAAATGAGCTACTAATAATAAAGATTTATATCCATAATAATAATAATAATCTATACTAATATAAAAGAAGGATAGTTGGGGAAAATTGCAAAAATGTTATTTTTTCTCCTAAAAAGGTCACATCATTATATTGGTCAGTAAAAAAAATTCTAAAAATTATTAGTTTTGTCAAGAAAGTTGTTTATATTATTTAGAACACTTTTCTCATATAATATATTGTTAATTATTATTATTATTAATTATTTATTGTTGTTAGCGATAATTGTTATTCATTGTTGAATAATAATTTATTTATTTTTTTAAATTTTAATTACTTAATGTTTATAATTATTCTCATTATTAATTTTAAAGTTAAAAAATTTTAAAATATTTTTTGTAATTATAAGAAATATTGTATATAAATAATATTTCAAAATTTCTATTGTTAATTGGTCATTTTTAACCAACTCCAAAAATCATTAATTTATTAAGTTATCTATCAAACCATGAAAAAAATTCAGCAAAAGATAGAAATAAATAGAATGTAAGCTTTCAAGTTTTAATTTTTTTTTTAACTTTAATTACTTAATGTCTAGAATTATTCATATTATCAATTTGAAAGTTAAAGGAAATTTTAATATACATTTTGTAATTATAAGAAATGTTGTATATAAATAAATATTTCAAAACTTATATTGTTAATTGGTCTCTTATAACTAACTCTTAAAATCATTGGCATATCAAATTATCCATGGAGCCATGAAAAATTCAACAAAAGACGAACAAATAGAATATAAGCTTTCAAGTTCGTCGTTTAAATTATTAATAAATTTTGTATTCCACCTTTTTAATATTATCAAATTAATTTAGAAGGACATATACAATTTGTGTTATTTGAGTTCTACAACCAAAAAATAAATGCATATGGAAGCCCAAATGTATAAGGGAAATTCAACCAAATTCTACTTTTTTCAGTTAAAACTCTACTTTACTCAACAATTTTTTAAAATTATAAAATATAGCTTTAAAAATCAATAGAGATATGAAAATATATTTGAATATTATACAAAGTTTGAATAATAAAAGATGTATGAATAACTTTATAATATAGTTATATAATTACAAATTATATACTATCACAATAAATAATAAATCACGCATCGCGCGAGTGAATTATTAATAATAATAATAATAATGCCTTCAATTGATATTTAGATCCATCATATAACCCTTTTTGATTGGTTGAAAGTTGAAACTCATCCCACATATGTGCGTAATGTCGGATTTGCCTTTGAACAAAATGTAAAATACATTTAAAGGTATGTTTGGATTGAAATGTAGATGAATTTTGTAAGTTTGAATATGAGAGTCGGGAGAATTTTGAAAAATATGAATTTTGATAATTTTTGTATTTGTGTTGAGATTTTATATGGCAGAATTATAGAAAATTAATCACTATCACATTATAATTATAGAAAAAGTAGATGATGCTATATTATATTTATTTTGATAGGGTTAAATTTTTTTATTAAAATATGTAAAGTAAAAAAATATTGGGTAGCATTATAGAATCCTTGAAATATCTTGACAAACATGGTTGTCGATAGTTTGTTCATCCCAAATGAGAATGAGCATACCCCTATTAGCTATCCAGTTGATAAATATGATGACACAATTTATCCATATATATAATTTTATTTTAACATATTTAAAATATTTCCTAATATATTCTTAATGAGAAAAAGAAAAGGCCAAACGTGACATGAATACATACATCTAGTATCAAAGTATTAGCATTATATCTTTATTAATACAATTGAGGATTATTTATAATGTGTCCTTCACATGACGTGTGATTTTACTTGTATAAATTCATCCAATTCAATGTAAGGACTGAGGTTGGATATGACCATAATCAAATCAATACTCTCGTGTAAGCACGTAAATCGTACTTTATTGGGTGGGACTAACTTGTTAAACATACATTTTTTTTAAATATATAAATAATAAGTAAAAAAATGCATTTTTTTGTGTGTGATATATTTATGTATATAGCCTCATTTTTTTTTAAGTTTTTTAATTTTTTTTTATTTAAAAAAAATAGTATGCTATATGTACCCGACCTGACCCAATTCAAATCCATCCAACTCGCTTAGCTGGCATCCAACCAATAAAAATAAGATTTGATTTTTGAAATGTATTAATATTATAACTTAAGGTATTACTTGATAACTATAGTACATTGTGAAATTTTTATGTTTTCCTATTTGGCGTTTCTTATTCATTGCGGCATACTCTTCCTAGATCTTATTCTTCCTCTTCTTCCTCCTCTTATGCATAGATTTCTCATATTGTTCATAAATCTAGATGATTAATCTTAGATCACTACTCCCTTATTGAAATTATTTTGTTACAATAATTTTAAATATTGAAAATCAATTAGTTTCAACAATATGAAATCATTTATATAAAATTAGAATGTTCAATATGATATTGAAGAAGAAGATGATGAAAATCTCAAACTTTATTTGTATGATTTATATACTCTACAGTACAATAATACTATTTTATTATACGGGTAATACTTTTCATTAATGCGTACAAGCATGTTTGAGCGAATGAGAGAACACATAAAGAGATGCATGAGAACTCAATGAGATGATCAACACACTCAATTATATTAGAAATATAAATCTAAGATTGGTGCCGATACAAAAGTTTTTGCCTTAAAAGGAAAAAGAAAATAGTTTTGCCATCAACCTATCAAATTAAAATTATCAAAGTTGAAGCAAGTCATATTTTGTGAGACAAAATTTCCCCAATTTACATTTTTATTATTAAAATAGAACAATAGTCTACATTCGAATTTTTTAAATATCACTCATGGATCAATATTAATATAACAATCTAAAAAAAATAAAAAATGCCTCAGCATAGTTTTATGTTCATATTGTTCCCACCATATAGTTCAAATCTTTTTATATCCACATCCAACACATTTGATGCAATATTTAATCATAGAGTATTATTATCCTAAGAAAGAATTCCGCCTCACGTAACGAATGTTTGACCATACATTATGCTACCCCTTTGAGCGCAAAATAGTCAAACTACGTCTAGGTATTCATATGATTGAGTAAAATATTGTTATATTATTATCCATTTTCATATAACTACATGCATTTATAGTCATATTTATCATAATTTAGAAGTATTTTCACAAATTAATTTTTATTTTAAAAATTTTAAATTGTGAATTAACTCATTAAATTTTTTTTTATATCAAATTTAATATATTTTACCAACAAAACATATATATATATATATATATATATCAATTTTTATAATTTTTTTATTTAACCTACCAATAACCGAAGTTTCATCTAAGAAAACATAACGCTTCTCACACGCGGTTGAAATTTTGAACTCATTGCATAATTTCCTGCCTCGAGTCAATTGGATTCCTAGAAAAAAATTTATTCTCAGCGACTTTAGTTGTCATCGTACAGGATTGGAGGAAAGGTGACAGAAGGGAGATCTCAGTCTAACCGAAGGGAAATTACCATACAGTACATTGGAGGTCTGTCACTATAACAGCAGAGTTGCCTTTCCAATTTCGGCGCACAACGTTAGAATTTTCTCTCCTACTGTTTCTTTCTCTCTCTAGATTTTTTCCTTTTCTTTTTCCTCAATTCCTCTTGATCTTTTTTGTTAGAATTCGGGAGATTAATAGACTTTGCTCGTTAATTTCTGAGTCAATTAATTCTTCAAATTTTCCCCAAAGTGTGGGAGGCAGGAATTTTGGAGTTGAGTTGATTGCTCGGAGATGAAATCGCCGTTGGCAAAATTGAGGAGTATAGGGTTGAGTAAGGGCGACCCGAAAGGAAAATGGGATCTTAAATTTTCGCTGCCTGTTGATGGGTTAACTCAAGCAGCAAAGGTGGATCTTATTCAGTGAATTGCTTAATTTTCACTTAATGATGTTTTTGACTTTTTGTTTTAGTGTTACTGCATCTCGATTGATTTTTAGTTTTGATGTAATCAAGGTTCGAGGGTGAGTTTCTGCATAAATATGGTGCATTAGTTTTGATGCCAATGCTGAAGGCTTGGTTCAGTAAGTGGGGTAGTTTCATGTGAATTGTCTGTAAATAGTAGATTTTGGGCGAATTTCGGTACCTAGTTAAGAAATTGTGACGTTGAAGTATACTGAGTTCTTTATAAATTGGTCTTTTGCTGGTCCTAATTCTGGCGCTGAATTTTTAGACCCGAACTTTTTTTTGTCTGGTTGAATTAGTGACTGGTACCTTTTTATGAACTAGCAAAATCTGTAGGGTTTTATGTTGTTTTGAGATTTTCATTTTATCTGAGATTTAATGTCAAGGTTGTGTGCCTAATTTTAAGTGTCTTTGTTGGAGCTTCTTAGTGTAACTGTGCACAGTTTCGATTGTTTAACAATTATTCTTTGGATTTGTGGGTCATGCAATGTGACTATGTCTTGCTTGCTGCTTTTCTTTTTCTGCAGGATATGAAGGACATGAGAACGTGCTATGATAGCTTACTTTCAGCTGCTGCTGCTACTGCAAATAGTGCTTATGGTACTTCTTTTATTTGATATATTGGCTGAAGTTAAATTACTGATGGTGAAATTTTATTCTCGACAACAAAATCTTGACGTTGTGTTGCTATTGTTTTCCTATGGAGGAGCCCTTTTTGACCTAGATATGTCTTGTCTCACTTAGAACCTAGAAGTTTTACAACAAACTGATTTTTGCCCCCTGAGAATCCGACTTCTTGAAATTTTAAACATTGTGCAGATGTTCTGTTTCCAATTTCTCAGAACATCCCTTTTGATAGAGTGTCTATTTGTTTCTCATCTAACAATAATCAGTTCTCAAAAGAGTTCACTGTAGCTGAGCAATGAAGTTTGAGATCAGAGAAATTGACTGTAGGACTCTTGCTTTATCTTTTATGTGACACAATGTAGTAGACTATTTGCCGATTGCTGTAATTTTTGTACCAAAGTACTATAATTTGGTCATAAACTTGATGTTTCTTCTTCCAGAGTTTTCGGAGTCATTGTTGGAAATGGGGAATTGTCTACTGGAGAAAACTGCAATGCATGATGATGGAGAAAGTCGTAAGTGAGCCAGTTTATTTTGCTGAAACTTATTGGCAGCAATGTATTGCAGCTCACTTTTTTTACGGAACATATTTTGTGAAATATAGCACATGTCTAGACTTGGTCTGCATGTAACATATTATGGTTTTCTAATATTGGTAAATGGTTTGAAGAAAAGCTAACCTCGGTACATTTTCTGCGGCTGTGAAGGAGGATCATTATCTATGCTGGGAAAAGTGCAGCTTGAACTTCAGAAACTAGTTGATGTATATGTGAGTATTTAATATTCTGCCAATATTTATTAATTAAGGAAATTTGATAATTTGATTTTAACTTGCTGTTCGTTTTCCAGCGCTCGCATATTATCATGACAATTACGAACCCATCAGAGTGTCTTCTTAGTGAGCTACGGAAAGTGGAGGTGAGGATATAAATTAATATGTATTGGTTTCTCTAATTGAGATCTGTATCAGAAACACAGATTGTTTAGTGGGCTTAGCTGAGATATTTTTGTGATAAATGATTACTTCTTTCTAATTTTGTGTTATGGATGACGACTAGACTATAGGGAACATGATTTACAGACTTGATGGTTAGGTAATGTATACTGGATGAGTAATAATTTTAGCACTGTGCTACAGTAATGTGTGACTTCTTAGTAATCTACTTGATCTTCAGACTTCTGGTAATTTGATAAATGTTATGATATGATATGATTAGATTCATTATCATTACGAATATACTTTTTATTGGATCTACAGACTCATAGAGTGAAAATTTGTGAAGATTATATAATGTGTCCTATAAAAGGGCGTGGGTGTGACTCGTGTTCATGTATTCTATTGAGCTTCTGATGAAAGGTGGAATTTTGAACTCTGGATGATGCTTAATGTAATCTTAGGATGTATGTCGTCTGACTTCTTCCTTTCCCATTCTGTGTGGAAACCTTAATTGCGGGTGGGGATGGAGCTGGTTTGCTGGAAATTAAAATTTAGCTTTTCATTGGATACATCATCTGTTCTTTTGCTTAAAGCATGAGTTTGGACATGCAGTTAATGCTTTGACTTGTTTATGATATTTTATTTCCTTTGTGTGAATGACTTTGCATTTGAACAATTCCAATTCTTTCATGCTGGTAAATCACCTGATATAGAATGCTGTAGTACAGTTCTAGGATTACCTCACTTTTCTTGCGAATTAGTTTAACTCCACCCTTGTGATGATCTGATTTTCACTGATGCAGGAGATGAAGTTGCAATGCGACGAGAAAAGGTGTGTTGTTTTTCATAGTTTTGAAGTTAATATTTCTCCTTGCATTACCTTTTATGGATTACATGCATGATTTGCAGAGAGATGTATGAATACATGGTGGGACAATTTAGAGAAAAGGGAAAGTCAAGACATGGAAAATCAGAGACTTTTAGCTCTCAACAATTGCAAGTAGTTTGTGAAGAATATGATGATGCTGCAAGGCTTTGCATTTTTCGTGTAGAATCACTGAAGCAAGGGCAAAGCCGGAGCCTCTTAACACAAGCAGCTCGTCACCATGCGGCTCAGGTTTTGTTGCATTTCCATGCTTCAAGTTTGATACCTTATGATAATGTATTTCATATATTCATGATTTTGCACTTATCTTCTGAAAGCAGTTAAATTTTTTTCGGAAAGGACTTCAGTCCCTTGAAGCAGTTGAACCATATATTAAAAGTGTTGCAGAAAAGCAACATATTGATTATGAGGTGTCTGAAGTGAATGAAGGGGAAAAAGATGATGATGGAGGTAACAGTTTTGAAAGTAATGATTATGGAGAATTGAGTTTTGACTATAGACAAAACGAACAGGAACTGGACAATGCCTGCACATCAGGGAACTCAATGGAGGTGAGTTCTGTCAGCTAGTTTTTTCGGCTTTTGGTTGATAACTTGGTCTTCTAACATTATTTACACCTCTGATATGAATTCTAATTTTTAGTGGCTTGATTTATCTTTATGAAACATTATTCTCCTTTATCACCAGACAGATTCATTTTTGCTGTTTTCTTTTGGTACTGATTGCTAGAGTGTATAGTACTCTTGGAACTGGAAAACAACGTTTATTATGATAACTCGAGCTAACTTTTAAATTTTTTTCTCGTATTTTATGATATGATATTTTCATGTATGCATCTGAAACCCTCCCAATAGTCTCTTGGTCTCCCAATTGAAGTTTTTATTGTGGCATTGTGGGTTTTTTGTTACTTCATTTTGTTTCAGTTGAGGCAATAGTATTAGTTCATTTTGTTTCAGTTGAGGCAATAGTATTAGTTGTAGTTGTGCCAAATGGTATGCTAGTTCAACTGTTTGCGAACCATTTGTAATTCTTAATCTCGTGATTTTGCTAATTTGCACTATGAATTAGTTGGCTTGAGCTGTCCTTTTTTCTTTTCCTTCCTCTTTTTGGCTCTTCAGTTCACTATTCTTTTATCTATGTCCAACTACTTTGCATTGTTTAACATGTTCAATACCATGGAACATGCAGCTGGATCAGTTGGGTGCTCCAAGTGTACAAACATCAAGGACAAAAGATGTTGAACTGCAGATAAACAGTACCAAAAACCAAGGAGATCAAACACTTAACCAACAACGTCGAGCTAGTTTTTCTGCTCCAATCTATGCAGAGAAGTTTGACCCAGCTGAGAAAATTAGAGAAATGAAGGCTTCTGTCCATAAACTTAATACTCATGTGCTTCCCACTCCGGCTGATGCAAAGGGTTCAATGGCAAGTAGTTCTACAACCCTCACAGCTACTCTACAACCGCTTGGGAGCTCCAAAAATCTGTGGCACTCTTCGCCTCTGGACATTGGGAAGCCAAAAAAGTTCATAGACGAGCAATTACCTACACGGGGATTTTCAAAGTCTCAAATAGCCATTGAGGAGAGCAGCAACAATAAGCACTGTCTTCCACGACCTCCTCCTCTGACCGAGGGCGCCTCTACTATCCCCCAAGTTGATACCCAGAGTGGATTTGACACTCGAAAAATTAAAAGGCAAGCTTTCTCTGGTCCAATAGCAAGCAAACCATCATTAAACAAGCCCCTGTTACCTACCAGCGGACCAATTAATTCCTCTGAACCTCCTCAATCAACTTCTGGATTGCTTTCTCGTGTATCTGGTTCCCAGCCTCCCTCACTTGTAAATGTGTCTCACAATGCGTCACCTTCCCTTGCAACTTCACCCAAAATAAATGAGCTTCATGAACTCCCTAGACCCCCCGATTCTTTCAGTTCCAAACCCATGCGATCTATGGGGACCCTTGGCCACTCTGCTCCCCTAGGTAACAGAATTCGAGAAGTATCTCCAACAAACAGGAATCCTTTCAGGCAATCAAAAGAAGGCTCTCCTCTTCCTCTTCCCCAACTAACTGTCTCTCGAAGTTTCTCCATACCCTCAAGTAGTCAGAGAGCTGCGGCTGTGCACTCAGGCAAGCTCTTGGGATCTTCTCATATTCTGGAGAGCACAGAAGAAGTAGTTTCTCCTCCATTAACACCTATATCCCTATCAAATATGAAGTCACCAAAATCTGGACAGATAAGAGGTAAGTCAAAGCTGTTGTCATGGCTGTTAACTCATCATCTCCGTACATGTTTTATTTGTTTGGCTGATTTTCATGTGAAATCAATTATATCATCAGGATAATATGAACTCATGCATCTCACTTTACCTCCCCACCACTCCCCTGACCAAGAGAGAAATAGAATATCTTGGTTAATTCTTCTTAAATATGTGGTAAACTTTTGTTATTAAGTAGGCATAATGATAAGATGAAATTGTTTGATATCTTTTACATTCCCCTCGTGTCATCTTCTGAAATCTGATCTCATCTTCAGTGAATGTAGGTGGCAGCTGAATGCTCTCGTGGTCGTCTGTGGAATGTGGAAATCTTCAGTTTTGAGGCTGAGCACAACATTGCCAGTATCTTGCTGGGTAAATGCCTGTAAATATAGTCATTTTTGTCCCACTTGTATCTACCGCAATTAACCCTCTCTTTCTCCATCAGTTCATGTGACTAAATCTGGGAGCTAGATCAGATCTATCACAATTTTGCCAGTTATTATGCTTTGATCTGTGTCGGAGTGAGTCTTTTATGTTTGTTCTTTCTTTGGTGCGTGTAAATGTTCTTAGAGAACAAATCTTGAGATCTCGCTAACAAACTGCTGCGTTGAAGAACTTATGATTCTTGGTTTGATAGTAGATTGTAATTCTGGATTTCTTTAATGTGTCTCTTTGCCTCTGGCCATAACTGGCTTGGAGATGGTGGAGTCCATTGGATGTAGCAGTTGTGTGCTATTTAGGCCAATAGAATGGAGAAATATTTTCTATTTGTATCAACACTAATGTTATTTTGTATGTTTGGTGCGTATTAATGATGTTGGAATACGAAATAAATCACATCCAATTTACAGGATTATTGTGTGCTTTTGCTAGTCATTTATTTTAGGCTAAAAAAAAAATCACCAGTTTCTTCAAAATTGCAATGTAATCTTGAAATTTGAATTTAGTATTTAATCATGACTCTTTGAATTTAGTAGGATTTTAATTTACTATTGTAAATTAAAGTACAATTGTATTCTTTGACAATTCAAGTTTATTTGTCAAATAAAATAGTGCGAATTGCAATAGATTGTTAAAGTTATTAATTTTTATTTGTTAAATTTTAAAAGTTGAGATTAAATTGTAATTTTGAAAAATATATTGTTATTTTTTTGTTATTAAATTCAAAAATTCTAATTTTTCGAAAAAAGTTACAAAATGTGGTGTTTTTTTGCAATTAAGACTTTATTTTTATATTATTAATATAAAAATTGCTTGCTCGCACACAAAAGAGCTCATCGAGTTTAGTGTTCATACAGTAGTAGTAGACATCAACTTTCACAGCCACCTTATTATATTTTTTATGCCCGTTACTTTTCATTTTATCCATAGATTATTTTAATGTCTTAGATGAGAACGACTAAAAAAAGATGATTTAGAAAATATTTACAAATAATATTCTTAGTAATTTTTTAATCATAATAATAAAACCATGATCGTGTTTAAATTATAAAATATATTTTATAGCTTGTAAAATAAAAGTCTACAGTAGAAACTCTATTAATACTCATGGATCACCAAGATTTATTAATTAAAAGAGTTATTAATTAATCGATAAATTAATAATTATTAATTTATATATTAATTTATAATAAAATACTTAATTTACAAATACCTTTTAAATTTCCACTTAATTATTGTACAGTGCATGTATGTATATCAAATGAAGGGTTCAATTTGAATGAACCATTCAATCTCCCACCTTATTGTGTTTCTTGTGTTCAATGTATCACTTTATGGATATTAAAAAATATTTTTTATATAAATATAAGATCAAAATATGCTAATACAAATCATACACACAACATGACTTTTCATCTTAAAGGTGTGAAAAAAACAACAATGGCTGACGAGATTCGAAGAACATTATGCAAGCACAACAAGGATAATCCAAGTCTCACTCAAAAAACAAATTAGAAATGAGATTTAAGGTGAAATTGATTTTAACAAAATACAAAAGACAATTGAGTCATTTTTAAAGAAACCTTAATTAATCATTCATGTAATATGTAATATATAAGGAATTACTAATTTACATTTAGAATAAATTTCATAATAAAACACAATTTATAGATTAGTTCTCAATTTAGATCTAAATTTTAAAATTTCTCAATAAGGGGCTCAATTTAACTCTTTTTTCTCAATTAAAGACTTAAAAATTAGATTGAGTTCTCAATTCAAGACAAAATTCATTTTTCTTTTATTTATTTATTTATATTTCAATATATATTTATATTTTAGATAGTCTAAGACAAGTTAGTGCAATTTTGGGACGATCTTCATCCGACTTGTGTTAATATATATATATATATATATATATAATATTAATGCAATTCATAAAATTAATATTTTTTTATTTTCTTAAGTTTATGAATAAAAATATAGAAAATTTATTTTAATATTAATCAGTTAATATAAATTATATTATATAAATTGAATTAATTATATCTTTTTCCTAATTTTTTTAAAATAAATTAAAACAAGTTGGATGAAGATTGTTCACAAAGTGCATTAATTTATCTTAATTTATCCAAAATATGAATGCATATTGAAATATAAATAAATCTATAAAAATAAATAAAAAGAAAAAAAAAGAGATTTTATTTTGAATAGACAACTCAATCTAATTTTCAAGTCTTACATTGAGAAAAATTGTTAAATTGAGCCCCTAAAATTTGAATCTAAAATTGAGAACTAATTTATAAATTGAGTCTTGTTATGAAATTCATTCTATATTTTATATGAGGTCTATAGAAATTATAAAAAATGTAGTATCTTATAATTTTAAAGAATTATTAATTTAGCACCCTATTTTCAAATCGGGACCAACCAAATATATTATCTTAAAAAAATTATTAAATAATCGAGTATTAATTTATCGAGTTTGTTCGGTAGTTTCAACAACAATTTTAATCTTAGAAATAAAACTCTTATTTTGGTAGAAAATGAGTATTAATTAAAGAGATGATGAGAGATGTTGAAGCCCAATAGTCTAATTGCGAGTTGTTGGGCTTAACGGCCCAAAGGAGAAGTCCAACATAAATTATATAAACGGAAATGTAAACAAAAGTTTCGACGGTGAAGAAGTGGATATGGAGATAATCCAAGCAAGTAGCAGCTGCTGCTCCCGATCCTCCATCCACTCATCGCACCGCCGCCAATTATCACTTACATTCGCCGGAGTTCACCGCTGGTCGCGAGTTTCTCCGTTCTCAATTTTGTCTGTTAAACCTAAACTTCCACTGCGCAATAAGCTTAGTTCTTCCACTACTACCCGAGCTATCATTGAAAACAGCACTTCAGGTATACACCAGTGTCCAATCGTTCCGATTTTTAGTCGACGTGTTCTGGTGTTTTCTGTTTCGAAGTGATTACGTTTTGTTTGGACGAAGGCCATTGAATATGAATTATAGGTTTTAATATGTTATTAAAGTTTGTTAGGGTGCATAGGGCGGATTTAGGGGAGTGAGTGCGTCCAATTGAGTCAAAATTCTCAATCTTCAAGTATGATTTGAATTGTTTGTTGGGTTTGAAATTATATTGTTTCTCACTGAGTTCGTGATTATGATCAAAACTGAGCTGAATTCTAATAAAATTGAGTAACTTAGTAGAATTTGTGTGTTTTATATTGCCTGTGAATCGAGCTTCATGAGTTAACAAACAAAAATGGAGTTCATGCTTGGTGACGAGTAAACAAGCAGCTTCTTTAAGTTGAATTTCAGTTGATTAGTTCTTTTCTTATCTAGGATTAGAAGCGTAGAGGAAATATTGTGTGCTCAGTTTTTGTTGGGGGTATTAAATTTGAATATGTAGCTTGTTGTATGTAGAAATCTGTTTCATTTTTTTTTACAGATTTTGGGATTCTCCATGAGCCTGTTCTTAAATTTTAATGAAGTTTTCTGCATATTCTATTACCTCTTGATCGATCTATTTGGTTCTAGGCTAAGATGTTGCTATTCATTCATTTTCCTTTCTTTCTTGTTAGACTCAGTGGCAACGAAGGCAGTTGATTATGACCAGTCTTTAGCAATTAAAGTGAGTCATGGATTTCCTGCACTTTGAATGCTTGAACTTCTCCACCCCGTTTACGTCTGATGTGAAGAACTAATTTGATTGTTCAGTTATTTTCAGAAGAGAGCTTTGGAGATATCCCCTAATTTAAAGGGAACTTCCATATTTCTAGTTGGTGAGGATATTTAGTTAAATTCGTGGATGTCTATTCTTTTCACTTAGCATACATTTAAAGGCTTCAATATCTAGTTGTATAATTTCGTAATTTCTGCAAATACAGGTATAAACAACTCCTATAAATCGAGTTTGGGGAGGATTCTTGCTGATGCATTACGATACTATTATTTTGATAGGTAGCAACCAAGCATCTAATTTCTTCATTGGTCATTATTACTCATGCCATAAGTGTTAGCTTTAATTAGTGTGTCCCGTCTGCAGTGATAGTTTGGTGGAGGAAGCTATTGGAGGAAAATCTGCTGCTATGTTGTACATAGAGAAAGATGAGGAGGGATATCATGCATCAGAGGTGATTTTTGAGTAGCTCTCTGTATATGATAGATATATTGAGTTAATAAGCACCATAAGCTTATGGTAGTTTGAAGTAATCTTGAAATTATATGTAGACTGAAGTATTGAAGCAGTTGTCATCAATGGGTCGGCTGGTTGTTTGTGCTGGAAATGGAGCTGTTAAAAGTTCAACGAATTTGTATGTGTTTAATAATGTGAGGATGCGAGATGGTTTAAATATGCAATTGATGACTAATTGAGTACTGTCTTATAGGGCATTATTGAGGCATGGAATTTCAATTTGGATTGATGTGCCGTTAGAATTGGTGGCCCAAGAGTTGATGGAAGATAGGATTCAACTTTCAGCTTCTGATTTACCAATATGCAAATCTTCTTCAGAGGTCCCTTTTATTCTTTCTTGAGTTTCATACTGATTATGTAGATATATATCACATGGAACCATAGGTATCATCTTGTGTGTGTTACATTTCTTGATTTCTTGCTTCTGTTTCATGAAAATTTAGACGGCAATTTTCACAGGTTATGGATCAACTGGCATTGTTGTATAATAGTGCGCGAAGTGGTTATTCTACAGCTGATGTTACAATTTCACTCCAAAGTGAGTCCACGTCATGTTCCCTCTACTTTCATTTGGTAAAATTTGCTCTCTGTTTTGTGATGGAATCTCTCTCTCTCTCTCTTAGAGGTAGCTTCTAAGTTGGGTTATGATGAACTGGATGCAGTGACTTCTGAGGATTTGTGTATGGAGGTAAATACAAGTTAAAAACTTGAAAATAATGCTTATTTGGAACTTTTCACTAACAATCAAAACTTGACTAGTGTCCCTTTGTCTTGAATAGGTTCTTAAGGAACTAGAAACACTGACTAGAGTGAAGAAGATGATGGAAGAAGCTGCCAGACCATTTTAGCTGCCAATATTCTACCAACCCAAAATCTGTGACTATTAAATATCATCAATCAAAATAGCCATATATGTGTATTTGTACAAAAGAAGGATATGTGTTGCATTTAGTGGAATTACCAAATGCTACATCATTTTTAGACCTGTTTGAATTTATTAAGAGTGGGTCTTGTGAACCGTCTCATAGATTAGTTATGTTAGACGGTATCAATCCATAACTTATACTTCATAATTCACTTATGAATTTGTGAGTATGAGTATTGTTTGTGGCTAATAAGGATTTGTCTCACGGTAACTATTCGTGAGACTGTTGCATATAAGTTTTCAATTTATTAAATGCACACTACAAGCCCTAGATGTGTAACATGAAAATATCTATCTATTATAATTGAAGATAGAGGAGATTGATTCAAATTTCCAGTTTAAGTTTCATCAAATAGAGCAAGGGGCAGTACATGCAACAATGTTGTAATTATATTTAAAGTATTATATTATCTGTGTGATGTAAGAAAACACAAATTATTCGTATTTAGATGATCTATAGGTTTTTATATGATATATGAAATCTATCAGGATTTTCCATGACTTACCCTAATCTAATCAGTAGTATAAGTTATTTGTATTTAAAAAATTTATGGATGTTCGAGACTATAGAGATTTGAGGATTACATTTAACGGAAGATATTGAGAACAGTTGCAGACGAATAATTGAGTGCTACGTTGCTGCATGACCTGGTGACATGTTCCCACGTGGCAACTCGAAGACGCATTGCATCACTTGTCAATAATTACCTTTCTAGAGATTCGATTTTTTTAAGAAAATAACGACGATTAATTTTATCTTTTCTTGTTTTAATAATGTTGGGATCAAATTTGTACTATTACTCATAATTAGAAATTTATCGATTTAAAATTCAAAAAATAAATTGATTATCCATTTGAGTTATGAGAAGTAAAAACTATGAATTTGTGATTTGAAATATGAAAATGTGGATACCTTATATTTATATATATTTTTCCTTTACCGATTAAATTTCGAGTCCTAAAGTGATTTAAGTTTAACGAATATGAAAATCTTTTCCAACGAATTCTATCCGAAATTTTGATTTGATGAATCTCAATATAATCTGTGATTCTATTTATTCAAAACTCTTAAAACTATATATATTAAGTCAGAACTATATAGAACATATTTCAAATTCAAAAAAGTAAATATTTTAAATTTTAAAAAACAAAAAAAAGAGGAAAAGAAGGGACAGAGCATATGGGCATTCACAGAAGCGTACGTAAGATGACAACTCCATTTCTCTCTCATTCCAAAGGCCCAAAACCAGTATATATATACAATGCCTCGCCATTAAACCCCTTTTTATTTTCGTTTTCTTATATAAAATAAAAAGGTCATATTCAAAATTCCATTGCATTTGATTTTCAACTCATGAACAATGAGTAATTGTTTGATTGGAAGCTCAACGATCAGAAGCTTTGATCGGTGACTGAACATCGCCATTTTGGTGAGTCGCTCAATGATTTAACTGATTATGCTGTCGAATCTTCGTTTCTTTTCTGCAATGGCGGAATAAGATATGTTTCCTTAGCTGCTCTGTCTCTTAAATTTTTATTTTCTGTAATTTTTATGCAAGATGAATGTGTGCCGTAGAAGTTAGCTGTTTTGGTGTTCGGTGAGTTATCTTCGGTGTTGTTGATTGATCATTGCTATAATTATGCGGTGATAAGATCAACTGATTGATTTTGATTTTTTCTTCTTTGATTTTTGTTTTTTTGTTTTTTTTTTGATTTATTTTTGGCATTTAAAGGGGTTTTGTTGAACGAGAGATGTGCATCCCACATTTTTCCATTAGTTGCTGCATTTGTCTTTGATATCATATAGCTGATCATCGGATTCCTGTTAGTTTTTTTTATTAGTGATTGTACCATTTTTAGTGTGAGTAGTGTAACTGTGTAATGTGTTTGGTTTTTTTCTGGTGCTCGGGTGTGGCTTTGTTTGGAGCTGCTAGTTTGTGTCGTCAATCGCGTCCGTGTTTCAGCATTGTTGTTTTCGGTCTGGAAAGCTAATTGGGATGACAACTTAACCTTTGATTGGAAGTTTGATGCATTCTACTTGAACTTTTTCATAGTCCTTGTGGTGAAATATTTAGAATTTCCATCATTGTTGGATTGGTTTTAAGAAAAGTCACGTTTTGTTGATTCTGTGGTGTAAGCAATAAGTTGCTCATTTATCAGGACAGCTTACTACTTTGTTGGTGAGAGATGGGATTGCCTCAAGTTTCATCTAGTGAAACGTCTGAAGGAAAAGCTGGACCATTAAGCACATTTGTTAATAGTGAGCCACAGTTTGGTGGTGTCAGCGCACGTGGTATGGATGGGATGTGTGCAGGAGCTGCAAACCAAACATGTATGGATTCAAGATATTGTTCTTTGCAAGAATTCCGATGGAAAAAGTCCATGGGGTTCTCAAAGTCTCCTGATGGATTTGATGAAAGGTTTTCGGATGCGACACTTAACAATGTCATGGCAAAGGTACCTTTTGAGGAACGAGTTGACACATCAAATCCTGAAATCAGGAGGAATGTTCAATCTCCAATTTCTAGGATTGTTGGTTTTAACTTTATTGAGAAAGAGCTGGTTATTGGTGCATTTGATGGTGAACCAAATTATTGCCTCTCCCCTTCTGCCAACAGCACCTTGAAAGAAACTGAGTCGAGTGGATCACATGTCAGGAAGCGAATGCTGTCTCCATTGACTAAATTGCTTTTTCCTGACCAACTTATTGGCGACTCTTTAGATATTGGAAGCCGGAATTACCCAATTAGTGATCATTCTAGTAGAGATACACATGGTATTTCTTCAGGACAAGATAATAAAAAAGCAAACATTGGTGGCAAAAACCACTCAACTACACCAATCCAGTTTGTGACCAATCGTGCAGAACCAAATGATAAGCTGTATGAATACAGCAAAAGCACCTTAAACTTTTTCACAGATGGCCCTATATTGGGGGACAAGGAATTAATCCCATTGTCATATCTACCTTCATCCGGAACTGATCAATTGTTTCAATTAGATGCTGTAGGATTTCAGTCAGGGGCGAAATCAATTCCTACAAAACCAGGTTCATACCCACTCTCTTTCTCCCCCCTTGGGCCCAGATCCGGACTAGTAGATCCTACAGCCAGGGTAAGAAATGGCAAGAAAGAAGAGACATTGAAGAAGGCTGCACATTCTCTTGATGAGAGCACATCAGGAGTGATTTTTTCCTCTAAAGAAGAGGAATTCAGTATAACTAGAATACCGTGTGAAGATACTGACATTCTCTTCGGAGGAGCCCAATGTTCATCCTCAGAAACTAAAACTGGAAAAATATGGTCTTTCTGCCAGAATCGCCGACGTGGAAATTATAGAGAACGAAGGAAAAACTTGAGGGGGTTTTCCGTCAGGAGGTCGTTGGTTGGATCATTTGAGGAGTCTCTGCTGTCTGGCCGGCTTTCATTTGGAAAATGTAGTCAGGTTATCTCTTTTGTGACTTTATCTAGGATGGTTTCTTGTCTATTTGTTTCATTACTATGTTAGTGATGTAGATTGGTAGATCTGAAATTGGACAAACTAATATAGGTTATTTGGATAGTTTTTACTCTAGAATAATATTGTTTCATTTCTTTTTTGTTTTTTTGGATTATACAGAAAATAGATGGTTTTCTTGCTGTGCTGAGCATAACAGGAGGAAATTTCTCTCCAAAGTCACAGAAACTTCCATTCGCAGTGACCAGTGTTGATGGAGACCACTATTTATTGTACTATGCATCCATAAATCTTTCAGGTAATTCACGTTCAAACAAGTGCAGGGGTGAAAATCTCAAAAACATTCTTGGCATCAGCGATGCAAAGAGTGGCAAGAACCGTTTGCGCATTCCTATGAAAGGGCGCATCCAATTGGTATTTTCTATTTCTCTTCATCCTGCAGATATATAGCCAAGGCTTCATACCATTAATTTTATGTGTTGTACCTTGTGACTATTTTTGAAAGCGACTGCAGAATGCATATATTCAGTGATCTAATCTAGTTTTGAGGGCTTTATCTGGTTAGTTACTACTTGATTCTAGATTTTTCTGACCTGTTGTTATCTGAGTTTCTTGCTGAACCTTAGTTGTTAGGCACTCTTTAATCTCATTACTAAGAACTCCTTTTTTTCGAGATGTCTGTACTGACACACCTTTTCGTTCTTCTATGCTACGATGACTAATATTTATCATTTCTATTGGAATTGCAAGACCCTTATGTTTTCAGCCCGATTCGCTATTTGTTATACTTTTCTCAAGCACTTATAATTTGTTGTCTGCATGCTCTGAGTACATGCACCGAGTTATGTCGGTTGGAGTATCTGCCTGTATCATTTGTTGTGCCATGTTGAGTTTTTGGCTTGTCTTAAGATTATTGGCAAAGTGAAGTTTAGACTTCTAGTCAATTTTTTTGTGGAGTAGCTATATATAGATCTGTTGTATGCATTTGTTGGAACATATCTCTGCATCTATCCCCTGACATTATTGCAATCTTTACTTATGCATCAGTCAGCAAAATTATTCTATTCCTTTGCATACAAATATTTCATGTTACACGCATTCTATTACCATACCGAGTCCTCTCAGATGCCTACTCTTTTTCTCTGTAATTATCTTAGTGTGCCAATTTTTCATTATGGTTCAAGAAATTTTGTAAATCAATGAAAAGAAAGATCCACAGGTCCTGAGCAACCCTGAGAAGACACCAATACACACCTACATGTGTAACTATGACTTAAGTGACATGCCGGCTGGTACTAAAGTAAGTTATACCAAATTGCTTCTGTTCAATTCATGTGGAAAATCACATTTATTTTGTTAATTACAATTGTTATGTGATGGCAAGTTCCAAGTTTTATTATCCCGTCCAACTGAATTGTAGTGGTGGTGTCACTTTTTGAGACAGAAGAAAACATGCTTCTTTTAATGGATATAGCACCTTATGCTAATATTCCATATTATGAAGAATCGATGGTTGACTGCCCTGTGATGTCATGCTCACTTTATTTTGTTCTAGTCTCTTGGGACCGTTGAAACTATAGCCTTTTGCCCTTGAAGTATTTTTTTTAATTGATCTCTGCACATTCTTTCACTTTCCTGGCCATCGATTTTATCTGGCTCTAGTGTATCTCATAAGTCATAACACAAAGTGATTTGAGCTCTTAAATGTTTTTACTTCACCTTTTTGAAGATATAAGTGTACTATGCCTTCATAATTCAAATGCAGTAGCAAGCTTGTATTGAATAAAAAAAATGAAAAAAAAAAAAGCCAACATTTTGGCACAAGGGTTTGTGACTAAAAGTAACTTGGACTGCAGTAGTGAATGAAAGAAAAGAATTTGGTAAAAAATGGAGGGTATTTATGAGTTCCCCTATTATATGTGCATCTGTTTGTGATCCCAGTTGAAGGATCTATATTAGTCAATCAAATCAGATAATAATATAAAGAGAAGGATAACAAAAGCTTTTCTTGCTGGACGTCATTCAATTTCAAGAATTTTCTTGTTTAAAAGCCAATATCTGGATTATGCACAGCTAAAGTCAATGATTAAAACTCTTTTGTGTTCTTTCAAACAGACATTCTTGCGTCAGAAGGTATTTCTTGCTTCCTCAGGCTCAGATTCCAGCCATGTAAAGGAAGAACAGAAAACTATGAACAAGAAAGATGAGCACAAGGCATTTTTTGTCTCAGATGAAAATCACGAGGGCACTGGCAACATAAGGAAAGCTTCAGGATGTGATTCATGCCAGAACGATGGCTCTTGCAAAACCGAGACAAAGTCTGGACATGCTTGCCCAAGAGTGAACGCAAATGCAAATGCTGCTGGTGCTCTTCGTTATGCTCTTCACCTTCGATTTGTTTGTCCTTGCCCCAAGAAGAGTTCTATATCAGTTGGCAGATCAGATCCTTCATTGGCTTTAGACACTGAAGGACAACGAAGATTTTATCTCTACGATGATTTGAAGGTCGTTTTCCCTCAACGCCACTCAGATGCCGATGAGGGAAAGGTAGTTTTATATCTCATGAGCTTTAGAAACCATTAAAAATATGACTTGATTACTATATGCATCAGTTTGCTGATCTTGCCACTCTCTCTCATTGCAGCTCAGTGTTGAATATCACTTCCCAGAAGATCCAAAATACTTTGATATCAGCAGCTAAAGTATCCTCCTCTCAAGGAATATGTAGCTCTGCTTCTAGGTATTTGTAATCTAAGTCAAAAAAAATTCTACATTTTTCTTTATTCATCAGCATTTTGATTACGGGATTTAAAATGTGAATTTCTAACTCACTCAAATTAGAAGATTTAAATCCACCAAAATCACATAGACATCAGTTGATATATTTAAATCCATCGCAATCCAGGCAACTACCAATGAACCAACTCCATGTACTTTAAATTCTTTAATCTAAACATAACTAGAGAAAATATAATATATTTCAATTTATTTGTTACCCTTTTTATTATCAAGAAAAATTAATGATTTTTTTCTAACTTTGTGCTTGATCTTATTTTTTTGACCTACTTTTATTTTGCGGAATATAGTAGCTATGTCTATTAAATGTTGGGTAATATAATTATTATATGTAGTTGTAATATTAAATGTTTTCTTAATCTCTATGAGAAACTTTAAACAACAATTCTTTTGAAACGGGAAGAAAGTCTAGGTTATTATTATTATTATTATTATTATTATTATTATTATTATTATTATTATTATTATTGTTGTTGTTGTTGTTATTATTGTTGTTATTATTATTATTTCAGAGCAAAAGAGAAGGGTTGTTTAGTTCTAAGTGAACCCCAATGAGTTGCGCGTAGGCATGTGTATATGTAAATTCGATATTAGTATTAATTTTAATTTGAAATAGGAAAACATATAAGTAATATAAATTGTTTAGTTAGAATTAAAGTGGAGGTGATGGATAGGTCACAATGTCACATGCTTCATCCTCGTGTGTCTTTTTATAGATTTTGCCATTTTAGTGATCCAATTATTGCACTTTACTCTTTGACACCTGTATTGGAATATATATCAGTTTAAGCAACTCTTTTCATCATTGATCTTATGCTTGCACCTCTCCCCATTTTGTAGGTAGAGAGAGAGAGAGAGAGAGTAGGGATAGGGTGTAATTGTTAGGTTGGAGTTGGATTTGACTAAAAGAACTTGTCATACAATGGAACCCAATCACTAGTTGGTTACATTTTTTTATCTCCATGATACTACTTGATAAATTTGATTTAACTCAATTATTTATATAATTTTTTTTTCTTAAATTCAAAAGTTATGAGCTCCCTAAAGTTGTGAATCTAATACTATCACATTTAGACTTCAACTCGACTAACTCACGAGTACAAGTTTAGTTTTTTTTCTTTATCAAGTTCATACAAATCATCTAGAGAGATATCGACTTGTTTAACTAACGAATATAGAGTTTAGGTTTTTTTGGAGCTAGTGAGGGTTGGAGATGTCTTACATAACAACCACTGCAACCAAAGAAGCAGCAAAGGCATCTGCAGTGAGTGATATGCAATGCCCATTCGTGAATTTACTGTTCTGTCCCTCTCCTCTCTACCCATAGCATGCATACTTCCTTCAAATGAGTGTCTTGATTATATTACCCATTATAAAATTACTAATTTAGGCTTTACTCTCTTAGCACAATACTACAGTCTAGTACTAGCTTATCTTATCTCAAAACTAACTCCACATATTAGTTTTAGATGACACCAAATACAATTTTTATATTTCGAATTGATTGGACAATCTACCCTTTCCTTTGTGTATCAAAATTCTCATCGTACACGTCTCCCTTTATGCATCTCTCTCTCTCTCTCTCTCTGTAATTATATATATTTATGTTATTATAATGTATAATTGTAAATGTTGGATGTGAAGCCCATACTCTGAATGTCTTGTCAGTTTGAGTAAATAAGTGTGCATTCATGACCATATATATATATTTAATATATTTCGATAAAAAGTTTAAACAACGTACGATCCTCGTACGATTATTAAGATATTGTTTCTACATACCATTCTTTATTACCTATTGCTTTCCTACTTTCTTCTTCTCTTCACCTTCAATTATATATAAGCCTTTAAATATTACACACTCTATTTAGTGGCTTAATTATACATCAATTTTTCTAGAAATCATTCGTGTAAAGATTGTTAACTTAGATCTCAACATTACAAAATAAATAACATAATGCGTTACATCATAATTTCGTCCTCATCCTTTTGATATTGTCGTATAATATCTTTATTGGTGTGACTATTTACTAAGAAAATCATGTAACAATATAAACTGATAGTAAATTGCCTATATACCCCTATACATTTCCTAATTTTAGAAGTAATGTAGTTAATGTAGGTCTGTCTCTCGGGATATATCATTCTAATACATTGCCTTATCAATAATTAAGTTTGGAGGTAGTACAAAATATTATAATTAATTCAAAAGTCTTATAAATGTGAAAGTGAGTTCAAAGTGAAGCAATCACAAAAAGTACAACATCCATTATTTCTAAATTAAGAGAAACAATAACCTGCAGCTTATGTAGTGGAATTATGTTCATTACAAGCTGAAAATGCCATATATATATATATATATATATTTTTTTTTTTTTTTTGGAATCAAAAGGGCCATATTTTTGAGAGAGAGAGAGAGAGTTGGTGGTTAAGGATTCGCAAAATCGTGGTACAAATTCCTGTCTTTATATTTCTTTCCATTTCTAATTCAACCAAATTATTGAGTTTATGGCTTTCGTTTTGTAGTTTATTTAGGTAATTAATTCATTAATGTCATACCATAAACTTCAAAACCCCCTCTATTTGTGTCAATGTATCTCATCAGACTTCATATATGATCTTACATATGATATATCTTGTTTTGGGAAAATTCATTTTTAATCATGTTAATTAAATATGGTCGGAAAATAGTTATATTAACTTGAAAAATATCAATTTCAATTATACAACTCCAATATTTGTCAAATTTTAATTACTCTTTCAATGAAATAATTTATAAATCCGTTGGAAATTGACATGAGATCAAAAATGTGAAATAATTTATAAATCCGTTGGAAATTTGAAAAAGTTGCCGTCATTTAAATAAAGTGATACAATTTTTAAGTTCTTCAAGTCAGTATAATAATGTCATATCATCTAAATTATGTTATATATGAATTTCCAAATCTTTCCATAACCTGTGAGCAACATTCTAACCTCTGATATAAAAAAAAGAATTAAATTGAATAAATTTTAAAGTTACATGATCCAAATTGTTATTTTTAACTTACTAGAACTATCTTCGAACAATGTTTAATTACTTCACTAAGAATGAAATTTTCTCATCGTATCTTTCTATTAAAGTATTAATGTATTATTTCATACGCATGATGCTAAATTTGCAAAATGTAATTAAATTCCTCATGCAACTGTTAATTGCCAATATTTGAGAAGGATAAATGAACCAAATAACTTCAATTAATTGTCCTCTTTTAAGCATATAATTTTATTATCCATGATCCTCTCACTTGGCGTTACGCAATTGATTCTTTTAAAATCTACCAAGAGATCTTATTATAATAAAAAACCCAAATAAGATGTGAATTTGATCGTAATATATATAAATTATTATTTAAATAGTATGTTATATCCTATTATTCTAGTAATGCCAACAAAAGTATAAACTGATATTAAATTTGATTTACATATGAGAAAGTATAACGATGTTAGAATAAAAGACGAAACATTATCCATAATAGATACATTTGATCATACATACATGTTATTATTATTATTATTATTATTATTATTATTATTATTATTATTATTATTATTATTATTATTATTATTATTATTATTATTATTATTATTATTATTATTATTATTATTTTATCAATATTGATATTTTATTTTGTAATGTTGGTCCCAACTTAGACCTGAAT
Source organism: Scutellaria barbata (assembly GCA_028654395.1). Classification (NCBI taxonomy): domain Eukaryota; kingdom Viridiplantae; phylum Streptophyta; class Magnoliopsida; order Lamiales; family Lamiaceae; genus Scutellaria; species Scutellaria barbata. Next base: position 16,708,613 of record CM053646.1, read on the forward strand.
TAGTGGATGGGTTTCACCCAAAATAGCTACTCTTAATCAATACATTGGTGTCAAATTAGTTCACTCCTAATCAAGATGAATGTAGTGATTTATGAAGGCAACACTAATTTTTACGGATAAATTACATTTTTCTGAGATTTTGCCTTTTTTGCAATCTGTCCGCTAAAAAACAATTTATTGTATTTGGCCATCTCAACTCTATTTCCAACATAAATAAATGTGTTTGGAATTTGTTCCACATGGCAAAGTTTTATAATTGTAAAGTTTACTTTATAAAGATGTAACAAAATAAATGTTAAAAACAAATACCACATAATTACAGACTTGCATGTTATATATTTTGATTGGTCGGAATTTACAAAATTGGGGGCGCGCGTATCTCGATCATCTATAAACCACCGAAATTCAGTGAATAAAGGACTAAACTTGAACAAATTTTGCAATTTCAAGACTAAAATTGAAATTTTGAAATAAGCATGATCAAAATGGGACACGAATCATTACATGACCAGAATAATTTTCCTATATTTTAATTTATACTTAAGTATAGATTAATAATTTTATTTAATAGGTGTAACATATAATAATAATAATAGTGTATAAGTGAGAAAAAATAAAATAAAAAATAGGAAGAAGAAAGGAAAGAGACAAAAGAAGGTAACAAACTAAAGAGATATAAATAAAAGGAAAAGCCCTCCTGCAGCTTCAGTTGCATTGCCACTACTCTACACTGCACACTGCACTCTACACTCTACATACTACTATATATAACTGCTCTCTCTCTCTCTCTCTCTCTCTCTCTAGAGCTCCAAACACCCTCAAATGGCGGATCCTAGCACATACGATTTCTTCAAGCTAAACACTCAGCCTCCAAACAGACTAAATCCTCACTCAAATTCACCCTCCAATTCCAGATTGTTCTCCTGCCTCTACTGCAACCGAAAATTCTGCACTTCTCAAGCTTTAGGAGGTCATCAAAATGCTCACAAGCGCGAGAGAGCCGCCACACGCAGAAGCCTCACCACCGGCGACGCCGTCTCCCGTTTCCATATCCATCAATCCGCCGCCGCCACCAACGCTTTCGAACTCAACTCCCCGCCGTCTTACGGTTACTGGCCGCTCCAGCCGTCCTTGGACGACGGCGGCGCTGCGCCGGCTCCTTTTGCGGTTTTCGGCGGTGGTCAATCGGTTTCTCAGCCGTTTTTTGGTGAGGACTCCGGTGACAACGTAAACCTTGATCTCACGCTCCGTTTGTGATGATCCTGTTCGTGTGTTCACGGTTAGGGGTTTCTTAACTGGATCTGTTTATTCTGGATAAATAGTTAGGGTTTTAATCTGCAAATCATGAGAGATATCTGAAAAATGAAGTTTAGAGGCGAGATTCGAGAATGAGATGCGAGATAGGGTTTAATTTTATGATGATTTTAGTTGATTTGGTTTCAACTTTAATCGATACATATATGCATGGTGCTAACACAGTTCATGTCAACTACTGTCGGAGATTATTAATTCTAATTTAAGAGAATTTAATAGCTGTTAGAATCAGTGCTTCATTCTTATTTCTCGATCATATTGCATATATAATAATACTTTGTAAAGTACTACACATATTATAGAAAAAGATAATTAAACGTGTGAGATCGATGCTGGTGGCGGTGGCGCCACCGCACTTCAGCCGCAGTGTGCCGGAGGTTTGGACGACAATGGCCTTATGATCGGTAGTTAGAAATATGAGCTCATCGCCTTTGCATGCACAGTTACATACTAGTACTTTTGCTGCCCTTCTTTTGTGTTTAAATTTTTATAGTTTTTTTTTCCTTTTCTTTTATGAAATTAAAAAATAATAATTTTGAGATGATAAATTTGATAGTTCAGACTCAAGAATAAATTGTTTCGCAAGCAAGGATACACTGATATTTAATATATTGTTTAAAGAATTAATTGTTTAGGCTACTACAGTAAAACTCACCACTAGCTACTTTTACTTGGTCTATTTATCATTTTATTTTTGACTTTTTTCCCCTGTTTAATAATAATAATAAAATATATATTGATAAAAGGTTTTGTGAAGGGAAATATTTATTTTTGGAGCAGAACTGCAGGTGATTAGTTTGGGAGGTGAATTTCTTTATAGAGGTAGCCCTGAAAAGATAAGTCGTAAATAAATGATCAATTGTGGAGGTTCTTTATTTAGTACAAGGGATAAATTCTAAACTAGTTTGGTAACTTAGCTATTTTTGGATCAGAGTGCAGATTAGATTTTGTAAGTATTGGAATTTTGAAAGAAAACAACATTGATCATCACAATATGTACTACTTGAATTATAAGGATGAGTATATGTGTAAATTTAAATGACCAAATTATGAAAAATTCAGCAATGACTACGTGATTAATTGCGGCAAATTTTGTAAGATACGTTAAAAGAAAATGGGTTCAAAATAGATATTTTTTAAACATACAGGTTGATAATTGAAAATTCGAATTAACATAATTAGTTTTGAACAAATCGAGTTATACCTGACTTGTTTTGAAGTAGAATTAATTTTTATAATTTTATCACATAGTTGCTTTAGATCGTAAAGTCACATGATAGATTCATTTCAATGTATTATTCAGGGGGTGTTTAATCAAGCTTAATTATTTTAAATATTTTATAACCTCCTACATATTATGAAGTGTTCTTAAAGCTCATAAAATATTTGACCATATTCTACAAGTAAATTATCGAAGTATTTAAATGAAGTCAGATGATGGTGGTTATAAAATGTTAATAACATATGTATAGTTTTAAAATATATTATTTGAAGTGGTTTGTCAAAACAATCTCTAACTTGTATTTATCAAAGTAATCTTACATCTCTACACCATATATAGAGTGTGATTATTTTAAGACTCTTTCACAAAAGTTTATTAGATAACTTAACTTACAATTCATAACTCATAAGAAAAAATTGATACATAAAAATAAGTTTGATGTATATAGATAGTGAGACTTCATCTCACAAAATTATATATTTAAGATGATCTCATTTAAGTTTTTATGTTGTTGTTTGAATTTTTTTTTCTTATTAATGGGAAATAATTTGGTTCACTCACCTCATCAAGTAAGATTTGTTTTTTCCAAGCAACACAACAAAGGATAAAAAGTAAATTGATTTAGTGGGATAATTTATCCCACCTGTGAAATAATATATCTTTCCTTTCCAGAGAAATTAAAAAGAAAAAAAAATCTGTCTGTAGTTGAAACAATTTTCTCAATTTAACAAAATAAATGTAATATAAAAAAGATGTGATTAATCATTATCAATGATCATATTTATTGAACAAGAAAACAAAAACGTGACACCGTACGACATCTAACAGAACCGTAACACCGAATTAACAACACTGTCGCATTAATATCGATCCATATACAATTTATCAATCACATACTCATTAAAATGTACATAGAAAGATCAAAAAAAACTTATAACAATTATTACACAAATTATGTAGCTAAATAACATTTCTAATCTGGGAATGATTAGTGGAGAAGTCGAAAGTGGGTACCTCAGAATGAAATCCATGAGTTGCTTGATAACTCAAACGAGCAAATATATTTCTATAAGGGTCTTTCTCTCTCTTCTCTTTTAAATAAGCAAGGCATTTCTCGACCTCACTCTTCACTTCCCTATACAATTCTTCTGCTTTCTCTCTCTTCTTCAATTCCTCTTTTCTTCCTAATGATCAAACATATACACCACCAAAACGAAGCATTAAAACGAGGAAAAGTGTATACATAGAACTCACGAATTTAAGCGTACTTGACATCACTGACCTTCCGTTTCTATTGGCTTTCCAAATAAGTAATAAAAACGGCCCGGAATTTTGGGCGCCACTAAAGGACAGTGAAAATCTTGATTCGCAACATCTCCAGTGGCTTCACTCCTGTTATCAGACAAATATATACTCGGAATATGTGTTTTAAAGATATAAGATAAAGCAGTATATACTACATATATTGCCTAAAAAATAAATACCTTAAACTCACTACTTCATCTGTCATCTCTTCTATTGCATTCTTGAAATATGGGATGTTCATTAGATCATTGTAATCTACGAGTAACTGTAACAATAAAATAATTGGTCTGTTACAATTGTTCAGAGTGAAGAGGAATTGATACTTGAAAGAGCTCCATTTGCAATCTTAATTTGGTGATATTGAATGTTTAAGAAAAATAAAAAAATTGAGTTAACATTCAAGCTTACATGGCTAACATCATCTTCTCCAACAGTATCAAAAGGTATGATTTTCGCTCCAAATTTAGCTGCCATTCGGACAAACTCCGACTGTTCCGGCCAGAATAGTTTGTATTCCTCACCCTGGAATTAAGGAAATATTGAAAGTATTTTATAGATGAAAAAAAGCATAGCAAAATAGGTTCATTCATCACCATGTATATCACCTTTCGATGAAGAGCCTCTCTGCCTCCTCCCGGGTATAATAGAATATGGGATTTAGAAGAGAAAAGTCTATAGAAATTGGTAGGTGATACTGGAACTGCTCCCAAGATCCTCAATTCATCAAAATATGATAAAGAAGGTAATTTTCCTGGTTTCGAGTTTGTAAACATCATTGGATGAGCCATTCCTCGCAAAAGAATGTTTCTCTCATCCCAAAAACGAGAAATGAGAGGGGCCAATTCAAGGCCCAGCATCATATGGTAACCAACACATAGTACTGGTCCTTCTGATGGGATTCCATCAAGACTTCTTACAATGTTTCCGTTTTCCAGAGTCGATAGCATCACAGGGTTAGTAGCAGCAATCATCCATCTGATCAAAAAGTGATAAACTTCTATGAAATTCATGCGAAGAACTTGAAGTTGATCTGTATCAGAAATTTCTACTCACTTGTGTGATTCTAAGGCTCTTAGAAATTCAGAAGGGGTTGGTGGTATGAAATCTGAGACGCAATCATAGTGTCCTCCACGCCTGTAAAAACTGGCACCATTTAAGATTGAGACGATACTAATACCATCTTCCTGCATCGGAATGGATAGTTAAGAGATCAACCAACGTATATGCATAACAGAAGGGGGGTTTTGGGGGGGAGGGGGGGAACCTACCAAGAAGAGGGCATGGCCACAGTCATCAAATATGCGGATTTGACAATTTGGAAGCACTTTACAAAGTCTTTCAGCTTCCTCCCTACTTGGAAGTAACTGATCTTGTCCACTGCAAAGTAAACATGAATAAGATTGATAGAAAGAGCCAACTTCATCATATAAATAGGTTATAAATCAGGCATTTATAAAAGCACTACAAGATTAAGTGAATTCAGATCCAAAGAGATGGGAATGGGTTGACAACCTAGCAAGAATCAAGGTTTGGGCTTTGACAGCATGAAGTTGTGAATTGGCAAATGCTGCACCTGATTTGAGCATATCAAGCTTCCATCGAAGAGTTTCCACATTAAAGGCCTTAGAGAGGACCTGTAATCTTAATCATCATTTTCTGAATATAGTTTATACAAAAATTTACAACTCATTCAACAAAAGCTAAGGTGATCCAATTATAGTTCTAAAAAGATATGATCATCACTTTTTAACATTCATGTTACAAGTTCAAGTCTTACAGAGAGATAGGATGACATTGCCACAATGTCCTGGTAAAGCTCCTTAATCACTTTGTCCGAAGGAATAACTTCCCCCATCACTGATGTCACCATTTTTTCCAGACTACCTAAAAAGTAGATATAAAATTCAATACCATAAACTCTGTAAAACATTGTAACTAAAACAGAGAGATATGAAAAAAGAATAAAGAAAACTGACCTAATAGTAGAGTTAGCACACGGGGAAAGCTGGAACTAAGCTGCTTGGGTATCATTGACAATGGCAGCAGAGTTTGTGACAATGGATATTTGCTGAAAGATGTAGCTGTATGAGATTGAACAGAGAAAGAATCAATTTCCTAGGTTGTCATTCACATGATTCTTGTCCAAAATATAAGATTACCTGGATTAGCCAAGACTAGCATAAGATCGATATCTGGATTACGAGCAGCAACAGCAAGAGCAAGGCACGCCCCAAAAGATTCGCCAACTAGATATATAGGTCTATTTGGAACACCAGAATGCTCTGTTCTGACAGCACTTTCCACAAATTTTACCAGGTCTGATAAATCAAAAATCATAAGCAAATGATAAGCCGAAAAACTATAGTACTGAATAAATGTCCACAAATTCCATGGTATCATTAGCCATTTAAGACAAAACCACATTCTGTACGAGGAGGGAATTAATGAGAAAGAACAGGAACCTGTAAACGATGTTCTGTCTGTGTGAGGGACGTGCATGCACCGTATATCAAATATCCTTTTCTGTTAAAAATAAAAAATAAAAAATTCATCAATCGATCAAATGATAAAGGATGATTTTATCGGATTTGTGATGCCATGAAATTTGAAATAAAGGATAACTTACTTGCCAAGCCTTTCATGGTGCAATAAAAGTCCCAATCCTACTCCATCAACACCTACAAAATTTAATCAAATTATAAGTGTGCTAAATTGCTATTATAGATACTTTTATCAGTCAAAGACTTCCCCATTATCACTATATATGGATTATATTATGAACAATCATGTTCAATACAAACAATGTAATCAACATTAAGAAACTAGTACTTGTACGTTTTCCTCATTAAAATGAAATCATTAATGAATTTTATTATCTTAAAGGGATTGTTAACACCTGTTAATGTGAGTCCCATATGTCATATCTCAGTTTTATTAACATCTCGATCCTATTAATTATTAACATTCATACTTGTAGTCTCATTATCCGAAAACTTATATTCATATTTTTCATCAATTAAATACATTCATTTTTTTAATTTAGAATTTAAAATAAATATATTATTCAATAAATTGTTGACATTCAAAACAATTTTCAAGTCGATTGATTTAAAAAGTTTAACAAAATATTTAGCATTTCCAAATAATTTATAAATGGGTTAATTTCATCTTCCAATTTGTTACATGCATGTCCTAATTTTTTTTTTTCGTCCGATCACCACCTGTACTACACGTTCTGTTTACTTTTACAACCTCCAACCAATATTTTTCGATGAAAAAACGTTTACAAGATTTTTACATGTTAACTAGGGGTTATTTTCGTGATTTGCACTTTTAAGAAATGAATAAATTCGATTTTTTCAACTATTTTTAATGTTAAAGATATCTTATTTTTGTTTAAATCTCACAAATGTCACCAACATTCTTCATTTACTCAAATAATTTGCAAAAAAAGGGAAAAAGTTAGATTTAAATTTGATTTTTGGGAGAGAATTAGTAAATGATCTAAAAAATAAAGAAAATAACTTTCAATTGACAAACAAAAATCATATAAACTTTTTTTCATCAAAAAATGATATTTGAGATTGTAAAAATGAACAAAACATATAGTACAGGTCAAAATAAAATTTTTTAATTAGAATACCAAATTAAAAAAACACATGTACAATAAATGTTTGACGTCGAAGGAACATAATTTGTGAAAAACTTACAATGTAGTTTGTGAAGGAACATAATAAATCAAAATAAACAGAAATAAAAATTAACTAACCAGGTAAATAAAACAGCAGAGGATAATCTTTCTGCTGCGACGGGCATTCCAACGGCGATAACCACCGTGGTGGTCCACCTTCCGATCTACTAATCAGCTCTCCACATTGGTTAAAGTAATCTTTCAAAGTCAAACGTCCGTCCTTCAGCTCCGCCACCGACTCGCCGCCTCTTCTATTACTTGACGGCGTTTCCGCCGCCGGCTTCTTCGCGACGACGTCGTTTGCGCAAACAGGTGGAGCTCCCACTCGTCGCTGATTTTCCGACGGAACAGCTGATGCAAAAACTGAGTGATTGGACTTCGAGATAGGCCTAAGTTTTCCGGACGCCTTAGATGCATCGCGGCGGAGGATTGACGGCCAGAAACCGGCGGCGAGGACTCCAGCTCCGATGGTGGCCATGGATGTTTAATTCTCTGCTGTTGAAGTATTTCTGTTTTGATGCCATTTTATTCTCTGAATCAAACGTAACTGATTCTACCAATAAAACGTTTTCTGTGCACTTCAGAGCTTCTTCTTTGCTCAATGTAGAACTTTTTCTCATAAATTATTACTTTTCAGAAAATGTGAAGAGGCTTGATAAGGAAGATACATACTGTCTCATGTTGATTTTTCAAAAATTTAAATTCTTTTTTTCCCATTAACATAACAAAACAATTTAATTTGGGAACTAATTGATAATAAGTTCATTTCCACATTTTTGTCACCCACCTTATATAATCTCAAAATAAATATTGTTCTAAGAATATAATTTTATCTCAAAATAAATGTTGTTTTAGATTTTTAGATATATTTGTTAATAATCTATCAAAAATATCCTTATTTACCTCTATCATATTAAAGAGGATTGTTAAAAGGAAAGATAAAAAAACTTTCATAATAATTATATTTAAACAGAGATAGATTGATCTACATATCATATTTTAATTTATGTAAACAATCGAACAATATTTATTTTAAGACGAAGGAAGTAAAAAATTTGGAAAAAGTTACATAAAGTGTATCTTTCAACCAAATGGTAGAAGTATTTTTGAAAAGGACATTGTGAAGGTTATGTAACAATTGAAATTTAATATTTGTCATAGTAAGAAATTATTTATATGGTTAATTGATCATAGAAAAGAGTAGTATGATATTCGAAGTTACTTCATAGAAAATATGGTTTACTCCATTTACACACGAAAAATTAAAGAATTTTTTACTAGTGCAAATATGTATATTTCCTCATTATAAAAACGTTTGATGTCCACTTTTCAGCTCTTTCTCTGCTTAATGTATAATTTTTCCTTAAAGTTATTACTTTGCAGGAAATGTGATGAGTCTTCCTAGAAAATATACCTCTCATATTGATTTTGAAAAATTAAAATAATTACAAGATTTAGTTCCATAAGCATAATGTTGGACATCCGACCCGAGCTGCACGCTACAATGCATCTGGATGGCCTAATGAAGGCCATCAATCCACTCAGCCGGCCAGGATGACACATTGAATATCCTCCTCGACGGATTGTCCAGGCCAATTAAGAGGAATCATCGACAGATTAGTCTGGCCAACCTGAGCTAATCTAGCCGCCCAGATAACAGCCAACCGTCAAGAGATCGTGGGTGACAAAACCGCCAAATGCCATGTAAATAGACGAAAATCAAGGAGAAAGTGGGCTCAACTTCCACAACCTCCACGATCTCCATCATATAGGTTGCTTTGTAGCTATAAATAGATTCAATTTCAACTTGTAAAGGGTTGGAACCTTCATTCTGTAAACAGCACTAGAGAGCTTATTTCTCTAAAGTAATACTATAAGATCTTGCCCGGTCACTTCAACCGTCTAAGATCAACCGAGCTAAATTGCCCGAGTAGGCTCCGGGCCAGCCCTCTTTGCACTTTAAACTTTATCCACATACATTTGAGTGTTCGACTAAGAATTATCCATTAGCAAATTCCGACGTCTAACACATAACAAAAAAACTATTAGTAGAACAATTGATGATATGCGACTTTCCACATTTTTTCCATCCACATATAAATATATCAATAAAATCTTTGGAAAAAAAAATCAAAATATCATTTTTCACATTTTGTTATAGTCGAAATTTAATATTTACCATAATTAAAATTATTTGTATGGCTAATTGATCACTTTTTACATTTGATGAGTAATTTTTGCAGGAAAGGAGCAGTGTGCAATTCAAAGTTGTTTATTTTATAGATTAATTTAATAATTGTTTTTTTTAAGACATGAGAAAATTTGGTGTTGAAGTTAGTTTTCAATGGTAGAGAATTAAATAAATGTTTTGGATTTGTAGTTGATTTTAATAACGGTAAACATATTTGGGTTAATATTGATTTTGGGAGTGAATAAGTTAATCAAAGAGAAAGTAACAATAATATCCTTCAGTTGCATATGTACACATCAGATGTGGGCGTTTTTAGTTGGAATTAGCTGATGAAGGTTGCAAAATTGAAAAAAATTAATAGTACAAATTGTGATTGAAAAATATTAATTTAGGTTCTAAAGTTAAAAAAAAAACGTGTATAGTATAGGTTGGAAAATGATATTAACACAATATTTTATCTTTTTAAAATATGTGATTTGAAGTTAATAGTTGTGTTAGACTTTTGACATATCAATGGTGAATACATTAATGTGTCCATAGTTAACAGGTCTGTATGTTGAAATTTTGCAATAGACATATTTTTAGACTTTTTTTTTTAATGTATGTCTAAAACGACATTTATTTTGGAATGAAATAAGTATAAAAAAAATGTTAATAATCATTCAATTAATCATATTTATAAATGATTTTATTTATTCAACATCTTTTGAAAATATACACACAAAGAATAAAAGCCCATATCGAATTTCAAAAAATAATTACTAAAATTTACCTGTACCCACATGTAAAATACTTAATGTAAATGTAAAAATATCAATTCCATTCAAACAAATAGCCGTAGGCACAAGTTGTGTAGCTAAAAAATATATCTAGGAATCATTAGCGGAGAAGTCGAAAGTAGGTACCTCAGAATCAAATCCATGAGTTGCTTGATATCTCAAACGAGCAAATATATTTCTATAAGGATCTTTTTCCCTTTTCTCTTTTAAATAAGCAAGGCATTTCTCAACCTCACTCTTCACTTCCATATACAATTCTTCAACTTTCTCTCTGTTTTTCAATTCCTCCTTTCTTCCTGATCAAACATATACACGACCAAAACGAAGTATTAAACAAGGAAAATAGTATACATAGAACTCATGAAATTAAGCGTACTTGAGAGACAGACCTTTTGTTTCTATTGGCTTTCCAAATAAGTAATAAAAACGGCCCGGAATTTTGGGCGCCACTATAGGAAGATGAAGATCTTGATTCCCAACATCCCCAGTGGCTTCACCCCTTTATCAGACAAGTATGTACTCAGAGTCATGTAGTTTTTGTGACACAACCGATGAGACATGTTTTAAAGATGTAAGATAAAGTAGTATACCTTAACTTGACTGCCTCATCTGTTAGCTCTTCTATTGCATTCTTGAAATATGGGATGTTCCTTAGATCATCATAATCTAAGAGTAACTGATAAGGGGATAAAAAAAAATTCACTTCCATAGCAGAATAACAAGAAATAATTTAATTCTTACTGAGCTATAACATTCAAGCTTACATGACCAATATCATCTTCTCCAACAGAGCCAAAAGGTACGATTTTAGCTCCAAATTTAGCTGCCATACGAACAAACTCCGACTGTTCTGGCCAGAATAGTTTGTATTCCTCACCCTGGAATTACGGAAAAATAGAAAGTATAGTAAAATATAAATGAAAAAAATATAGAAAAATACATTCGTCACATTTTATATCACCTTTCGATGAAGAGCCTCTCTGACTCCTCCAGGGTATAGTAGAATATGGGATTTAGAAGAGAAAAGTCTATAGAAATTGGCTGCGGATACAGGAACTGCTCCCATGATCCTTAACGTATCGAAAGATGATAAAGAAGGCAATTTTCCTTCTTTCAACTTAGTAAACATCATTGGATGTGCCATTCCTCGCAAAAGGATATTTCTGTCAGTCCAAAAATGAGAAACGAGAGGGCCCAATTCAAGGCCCAGCATCATATGGTAACCAACATATAGTACAGGTCCTTCAGATGGAATTCCATCCAGACTTCTCACAATGTTTCCGTTTTCCAGAGTCGATAGCAATACAGGGTTAGTAGCAGCAACAATCCATCTGATCAAAAAGGTTAATGAAAATTGTATGCTAAGAACTTGAAGTTGATCTGTATCAGAAATTTCAACTCACTTCTGTGATTCGAAGACCCGCAGAAATTCAGAAGGAGTTGGTGGTAAGTAATCTGAGACATAATCATGGCGTCCTCCACGCCTGTAGAAACTGGCACCAGTTAAGATTGAGACGATACTAATACCATCTTCCTGCATGCAAATGGATAATTCAGGGATCAACCAGAATATATGTAAAGTTTACCATGAGGTAGTTAAACTCAAATAGATCATGTTACATGCATTTATTAAAGCCTGTAAGTGAATGGCAAAACCGATGAACAATCTATTGTGGGGTAACCTACCAAGAAGAGGGTATGACCACTGTCATCAAATACGCGGATTTGACAATTTGGAAGCACTTTACAAAGTCTTTCAGCTTCATCTCTACTTGGAAGTAACTGATCCTGTCCACTGCAAAGATTAAGTCAATTGTAGGGAGTAGAAATGAGATCAAAAGAGATGGGAATAGGTTGAGAACCTAGCAAGAATCAACGTTTGAGCTTTGACAGCATGAAGTCGTGAATTGGCAAATGCTGCACCTGATTTTAGCATATCCAGCTTCCAGCCAAGAGTTTCCACACTGAAGGCCTTAGAGAGGACCTGTGACCTTAATCATCATTTTTGAACAAAGTTTATACCAAAATTTATCAACATCTCTTAGCATTGATGTTACAAGTTCATGTCTTACAGAGAGAAACGATGCCATTGCCATAGTATCTTGAGATAGCTCCTTAATCACATGATCAGAAGGGAGACCTTTCTCTATCACAGATGTCACCATCTTTGCCGGAGTACCTAAAAAGTAGATATGAATTCAATACTGAAAACTCTGTAAAACATTGTAACTTAAACATATATGAAAGAAGAAAACTGACCTAACAGTAAAGTTAGAACATAAGTCAAGTTGGAACTAAGCTGCTTGGGTATAATTGAAAATGGCAGCAGAGATTTGCCGAAAGATGTAGCTGTAAGAGATGGAACAGAGAAAGAATCAGTTTCCTAGGTTGTTGTCATTCACATGATTCTTGTCTAAAATGTGAGATTACCTGGATTAGCCAAGACTAGCATAAGATCGATATCTGGATTACAAGCAGCAACAGCAAGAGCAAGGCATGCCCCAAAAGATTCACCAATGAGATATATAGGTCTTTTTGGAACACGAGAATGCTCTGTCCTAACACCACTTTCCACAAATTTTACCAGGTCTGATACATCAAAAATGGATTATGATAAGCCTAAAAGGTATATTACTTGAATATATGATCACACGTTCTATGGTATCATTTCATTCAAGACAAAACCACATTCTGTACGAGGAAGAAATTAATGAAAAGGAACAAGAACCTTTAAATGATGTTCTGTCTGTGAGAGGGATGTGCATGCACCATATATCAAATATCCTTTTTTGTGAAAATAAAAGGAGAGTAATTAATCAATCATACTTGATATGTACTTGAACTAGAAATACATCGATCAAATGATGAACGATGATTTTATTTGATTTGTGATGCCATAACTTACTTGCCAAGCCTTTCATGGTGCAATAAAAGTCCCAATCCTACTCCACCAATACCTACAACATTGAAACAAATTATAAGCGTGCTAAATTGCAATAATAGATCCTTTCTTTCTTTATATGGATTTATTTCGCAATGATGTTCAATACAAACATCGAAGATGAACATTGAGCAACATGTATTCATGCAATTCCACTAGTATTTGTACGTTTTCCTCATTATTAAAACGAAATCATTAATGAATCTTATCTTAGCACAATGCGATAACATAAACTCGTATTAACATTGTATTTCAAAACTTGAACCTGTAATAAAAATAAACTAACCAGGTAAGTAAAGCAGCAGAGGAGAATCTTTCTGCTGCGACGCGCATTCCAACGGTGAAAACCACCGAGGTGGTCCACCGTCCGATCTACTAATCAGCTCTCCACACTGGTCAAAGTAATCTTTCAAAGTCAACTGTCCGTCCTTCAGCTCCGCCACCGCCTCACCACCTCTGCCATTACTTGACGGCGTTTCCACCTCCGGATTCTTCACCACGACGCCGTTTCCGGAAACAGGTGGAGCTCCCCCTCGTCGCTGTTTTTCCGTCGGAACAGCTGATGCAAAAACTGAGAGATTGGACTTCGAGATAGGCCTAAGTTTTTCGGATGCCTTAGATTCATCGCGGCAGCGGATTGACGGCCAGACACCGGCGGCGAAGACTCCAGTGCCGGTGGTGGCCATGGATATTTTATTCTCTGCTCTGTCCAAGTGTTTCTTTATGTGCGTGATTTAAAAATATGAAAAAATATAGAATCAGTTACGTTTGATTAAGAAAAAAAACAGTAGAAAAATTAAGAATAAATCCAGCATTAAAATATGTAAGATCCTATATTACAATTTGAAAAAAAAAAGGAAATTTATGTTAATATTGACACTGATGATTTTGTAGGTTACTTTGTGAGGGTGAAAATGACAATTATTCATAAATTTGACTTTCTATGATGGAGCAATTACTGCCACAAAAAAGATACGTGGAAAAGCTTACAATCATTTGTCTTGTTTTGTTTTTTATTTGAATAATCGAATGAAAGTTTTGAATCTAATAAAGAATAGTTTTTAACAAAAATAAAATAAAAATAAATATCAGTTCTTTTCTAATTATTATCTATACTATATATAAAATTATAATATAACGAAAGAAGTTGATAAATATTACTAATTTACCACTTTTCCATCGAAACTATCTTACAATAAAAAAATATAAAAAATATTTTTAGTATATATCTTACTCAATAAATTTTACACATATCTTACATAATAAACCTTAAATATATATAAGATTTAGAATTTCATTTTTATTTATATTATGGGGTTAATTTGACCAACTTTAAATGAACCTTGATATAATGGGTGTTTAAAAAATTCAATCCTTTTTATTAAGTATTTTTTTTAGTAGAAAAAGATAATAATAATAATACTTTGTAAATAATTATTTCAACAACAATCATTTTATATAATTTATTTCAAAAGTTCAAATCTACAAAATAGCTTTCAATTCTTAAATTAATTATCAAAATGCATAAATATATATAAAAAAAGAAAAAATGTTAAAAAATTTAATAAAATCTCAATAATGATCTGGATTTTTTTTATAATAATAAGGTTAAAAATCATAAGGTTAAACAATGTAAAATCAAAAAATGTAATTTTAAAATCCACACACATATATATATATATATATATATATAAAATATTAATTGTTGATGTTTAACAACAAGAACAACAATAATAGATAATTTTTTTAATAATAAAAATATTATTAGTCGAAAAAAATTATAAAAAACATGAAATAAAATTTAAATACTAACAATGATAGGTAATTTTAAAAAAAGCATAGTCAAAATAAAAATAAAGATATTATTAATCTACAAATTGCTTGAAAATTCTTAAATTTGTTTTAAAATTTTAATAATTGTTCTAAAAATTCAAATGTAAAGTTTAAAACTAAAATCTATTTCAAAAATCTAACAATAATGTTAAATAGTTTAAATTTATAAAATTTTATGACCATACAATAAATAGTAAGATCATATATATCCCAAAAGGTAAATTTATGTAAAAATACTGAAATAAAAAATTATGGTCCAAATACTTATTAAATATTTTAATAATTTAATTATTAGTATTTTGTTGTTATATTTATGATTTAATTTTATTAGTAATTTCATTTAAATTTTATTTTTAATGCATATTATATCAAATTCATATCTATTTTAAAAATGCATAATTATTATTTATGTTGCATATTGAATTATATCAAATTTAAAATGTTGAGTTTCAAAATTATTTGCATTCAGAATTTCTTATTTTATCAAATACAATTATGTATAATAACATAATTTTAAAGTTGGAGTATCAACATTTTTTATTAATATAGATATTAAAGCAGTAATATTTTACAATGATATATCATTGCATTATGTCATCAACATTAAAAATTATTAGATTTTATATAACAAATCGTACATCATGCGGGTGTACTGCTAGTTATTATTAAAAAATAAAAAGTCACCGAAATTCAAATTTTATTGTAATATGCCATTTCATCCTACTAAAATAGTCTCATTTTCCATTTTTATATGTTTCAAATTAGTATAGGTCCGATGTGATACACGGATTTTAATTTCGAAAAATGGTAATGTTAGAATATTTGAATATGAACAAAATCTTTATTGAAAAAGAAATAATTTATGCATTTTAATAGATAATAATTTATTTGTTTTTATAAATGATTCATCACAAAATAAGAAAAAAATGAAATAAAATTAAAATTGTCTTTACAATTAATTTATGTATGATGCACGGTTTACTATATAATAATCAATTAAATATAATATATGTTTTATTTTGTACTCAACAAATTATATATTTTGATTAATAGTATTATTATTATCGCGATTATTATTATTTGAAACAAGAGGTTTCATATATATATATTTTTTGTTTCATAAATTCTCCTGTACATCAGGTGCTTAGATCCATGCAATTTAGGTAGACTTGACCTGGATTTGTGAGTTTTATTTTGTTTTTTTTGTTTTTTTTTTTCGTGTTTATGTGTTGACCTTTATGTTATAAATGTGTGATTTTTATTTTATATTAGTGTAACCTTTATAGTATAAATATTTGTACATAAAAGTTACATAAAATCTATATACAAATTGTGTTGAAATTCTTCATTTATTTTCTAAGTTACAATACATAAAAGTTAAGACATTTGTACATAAATGTATCAACAATGCAACATAAAAGTCACATCATTACAACATAAATTTTTTGGCTTGAAGCAAAGAAAAAAAAAATTCGTGGATCTAGGTCCACTCGAATTACATATGTATCAATTGCACACCAAACCTACTCTTTTTGTTTAGTGGAATGATGTATATGTACTTTTTTGTTTTTTCTTCTTGAATAAAATGTATTCAGTTTAATTCATCTTAGATATATCTATATATATATAAAAGCAGAATATTCTGCCAAAAATATCAACAATAAATTTCCCGCCCATAAACTCTTACCATTTTTGGAAATCATAATGAATAATTTTTTTAATCAACCATTATATTCATTACCTTTAATATTAATTTCAACAAGAAAGAAAACTAAAAGTCAAGAAGGAAAAAAGTCAGATTCATATTCAAAAAACATTTTTAGTATAAATCAATTAATTCTAAGCAAATTCAACTAAGATTAAGAAAAAACTGAAAGTCAAATTTATATTCAAAAAACACTTTTAGTATAAATCAATTAATTTTAGACAAATTCAACTAATATTAAGAAAATGGCATAACTCTACACGCTGCACAATATCTAAATATAACTACAAAATAAAATTATCATGTAAGTTTTCATATAAAAGTGAATAAAATCCAATATATATATATATAGATATGGTTCACGTGTTTTTAATATTGTCTTTTTATTTATCCATGAACACTAAATCAACATTTTCTTTAAAATAAGACCTAACTTTTCAATTGTCTCAATCATTATCACTAAAATACGTGCATTTAAGAATATGGTTATCAGACCTAACTTTTCAATTGTCCGTTATTGTTTTATAAATAACTTTTCAATTGTTTGTTGTTGCCTTATAAATAACATAACTTGGCAACAAATCTATCATCAAAATCAAAGAATCAAAAGTAATTTACAGAATCCAAAGTTTTAATACCAAGAATGTCATTGACACCATCAGATCTCAAATTGCGTTTTAAATTTCAAATGAGACAATTTCCTTTAATAGTGTCATATGCGATGATGATAAATAAAAGTTAAGGTCAATCATTATTGCATGTGAGACTTTTATTGAATAAACCCGTTTTTACTTACGGTCAACTGTATGTTGCTGTTTCCAGAATGACTATCCGAGATGGATTAAAGATTTTGATATGTGACAAATATAATGAGAATAGTTGTTCAACTAAAAATGTTGTATACAAAGAAGCATTCAAAAATTTATAATTTCCAACTTTATTTTTATTATTGTATATTTATTTTTTATGCTATTTTTTTATATGTTGATAATTTTAATATCTTAATATCTTATATTTTATAATAATTAAAAAATTTGCTGGCCGTGCAATGAACGGGTGAAATACTAGTATGTATAAAAAATAATGTTCAAATATCCACCATGGACAACTTTTAATATAATTATCGATGACGTATAATGATCGCATCCCCTTATATGAAAAGTGAAATTAATAGATATTTTGAATTTTTAACACATCACTTATACACATATTAATATATGTTCATGATAGGTAAGTGAGGAGGACTGCATGTATAAAATATCAATATATATATATATATATATATATATATATATATATATATTAATCAAAATCTACATATATTGAAAAGTAGATTAGCAAACTAACATAATTATTATTTGTATAGGTTCCGTACATATTTACCGTAATATAATTAGAAAATGAAGAATTGATTTGCCACTATTTAAATAAATGATATAGATTGAATTTATATATTAAAATTATTCTGAAGGTTATATGTGTAAATCGATTTTTGATAACACAAAAACTCATTTGCAACCGTTACACCATATGACTGGTTGAAAAAACACATATTATAATAGTAAAACACATATTTATATTTATAAAATGCATACTTATACACTAATATCATTCATTGAATGAACAACTAATATTTTATGAGTATGTAACGAATATCTTAGGAGTATACAACTAATATCATTCACTGAATGAACAACTAATACATTAAGAATATACAACTAATACCTTTCACTGTATAAATTATATGAAATCAAATGGTGCACAACAACTATGATATGGCTGCACGTCTTAGGTCAGGGGTACATATTTATGTATAAAAGTTTTTGCCTTTGTTTCATTATTCTTTTGATATTGCACAAAATAATAAGAAAAAACAAACATTCCACATTTTACGGAGTTTCCATATGAAAAAAATTATGAATTAAATAAAAAATCTAAAAATAGAAGGTTGAAATGTTAACTTTGTGAGGGATTTTACTATTTTTGAAAAACAATATGGAATCTTCTTCTTATTGTATATATTAGTAATTCATCCACACGATAAGTGGCTTATTATTTATATGGTAGTATGGGCAATCAATGTTAAGATAATGAAGTTGCATAAATTTAAAGATTATAACATGTGAATATACAAATGTAGATTAATAAATCTAGTGTTTTAATTTTAAATTTTTTTTGTATAAAGTCGAATTTTAATTGAATATATAAATGTTGGTTTCATATCTCGTGCATTGCACAGATTGTCATATATGTTGTTGGATTTTAACTATTATATCAACAGTCTATTTATAATTTTTTTTCTATTATAATTTAATTTTTCATTTAAAAATATTTTTTAATTTTATAATTTGTAATTTTATTTATTACCATTTTATAATTTGTCTTTGTAAATTTTAATAGTATGAGTTTTACTTATAACATATATTTTAAATGTAATTTTCTTAATTATTTTTTTTCCTGATAATAATCATTTGACTTATGTTAGGAAACTACTATTTCACTTTAATATATATATTAAAATTATATGTACCTATTTTATTTAATAAAATATAGATTTTTATTCTAACTATTTCACTTCAATATAAATATTTCATAATGATTACGAGTTGTTATACATTTTATGATAATATTTTATGACCGGTATTAATGAAATTATATCATTTAAATTAATTTTTAATTTTTTATTATGATACAATGCATGATGTGATATCGTAAATGACATCTTGAAATTATCATTTTATTATGTGAAATAGATAGAACTCTT
Source organism: Scutellaria barbata (assembly GCA_028654395.1). Classification (NCBI taxonomy): domain Eukaryota; kingdom Viridiplantae; phylum Streptophyta; class Magnoliopsida; order Lamiales; family Lamiaceae; genus Scutellaria; species Scutellaria barbata. The sequence continues at coordinate 16,728,358 of CM053646.1, forward strand.
GAAATATATATATATATATACACATATAATTATAGAAATATTATTAGGATACGTGCATCATTGCACTACGGATATACTAATTACTAATAAACATTAAACAAAGGAGAGATGGAAAAATGATATTTACCTTTATTTTAATCACATAGTTGCTTATGGTCATAATGACACATGATAGATTCATTTCGATTGGATGCATGTTTATTACTTAATTCGTTAATACAAAGATCACAAACGATGGTCACATTATACATACAATATAATAATCATTTACAATTCATCATACCATTCTCATAAAATTTACACAGAAAGATTGAAAAATCTATTTCGGTTATCGAAAATTATTATTACTCAAATGTACCCATACACATATAAAGTTAATTCAAACAAATAGCTACAAGTTGTGTAGCTAAAAAAGTATATCTAGGAAGGAAGGATTAGTGGAGAAGTCGAAAGTAGGTACCTCAGAATGAAATCCATGAGTTGCCTGATAACTTAAACGAGCAAATATATTTCTATAAGGATCTTTCTCTCTCTTTTCTTGTAAATAAGCAAGGCATGTCTCAACCTCACTCTTCACTTCCACATACAATTCTTCAGCTTTCTCTCTCTTCTTCAATTCCTCCTTTCTTCCTGATCATACATAAGACCAAAACCAAGTATTAAACGAGGAAAAGTGTATTCATAGAACTCACGAATTTAAGCGTACTTGAGACAGACCTTTTGTTTCTATTGGCTTTCCAAATAGGTAATAAAACCGGCCCGGAATTTTGGGTGCCATTATAGGAAGATGAATATCTTGGTTTGCAACATCTCCAGTGGCTTCACCCCTTTTATCAGACAAGTATATACTTAGAATATATGTTTTAAAGATGTAAATAAAAGCAGAATATACTATGTATGGTGCATATAAATAAATATACCTTAACTTCACTGCCTCATCTGTTATCTCTTCTATTGCATTCTTGAAATATGGGATGTTCCTTAGATCATTGTAATCTAAGAGTAACTGATAAAGAGATCAATAAAACAAAGAAATAAACTTAATACTAAAGCTATAACATTGAAGCTTACATGGCCAATATCATCTTCTCCAACAGTACCAAAAGGTACGATTTTCGCTCCAAATTTAGCTGCCATTCTGACAAACTCCGACTTTTCTGGCCAGAACAGTTTGTATTCCTCACCCTGGAATTATGGAAAAATTGCAGGTATACTAAAATATTATTGAAAAAATATAGAAAAATACTTGTGTCACATTGTATATCACCTTTCGGTGAAGAGCCTCTCTTACTCCTCCAGGGTATAATAGAATATGGGATTTAGAAGAGAAAAGTCTATAGAAATTGGCTGCTGATACTGGAACTGCTCCCATTATCCTAAACGTGTCGAAATATGATAAAAAAGGTCCTTGTTCCGAGTTAGTAAACACCATTGGATGTGCCATTCCTCGCAAAAGAATGTTTCTCTCATCCCAAAAATGAGTAACGAGAGGGCCTAATTCAAGGCCCAACATCATGTGGTAACCAACATAGAGTACTGGTCCTTGACATGGAATTCCATCAAGACTTCTTACAATGTTTCCGTTTTCCAGAGTCGATAGAAACACAGGGTTGGTGGCACCAATAATCCATCTGACATAAAGGGTAATAAGAATTAATTGTATGCTAAATAGCTGAAGTTGAATTTATCAGAAATTTCAACTCACTTTTGTGATTCTAAGACTCTTAGAAATTCAGAAGGGGTTGGTGGTAGGTGATCTGAGACACAATCATGGCGTCCTCCACGCCTGTAAAACCTGGCACCATTTAAAATTGAGACAATACTAATACCATCTTCCTGCATTCAAATGGATAATTCAGATATCAATAGGTAGCCAAACGCAAATGGATCATGTTATATGCATTTATTAAAGCTTGTAAGTGAATGGGAAAACCTACCAAGAAGAGGGCATGACCAGTGTCATTAAATACGCGGAATTGAGACTTTGGCAGGACAGTACAAAGTCTATCGGCTTCCTCTCTACTTGGAAGTAACTGATCTTGTCCACTGCATTGGTTATGTTTAGTGTAACAAGTGAAATCAGATTGAAAGGGATGGGAATAAATAATCTGACAACCTAGCAAGAATCAAGGTTTGGGCTTTGACAGCATGAAGCCGTGAATTGGCAAATGATGAGCCTGATTTTAGCATATCAAGCTTCCAGCCAAGAGTTTCCACATTCAAGGCTTTAGAGAGGACCTGTGATCTTAATCATCATTTTTTGAACAAATTTTTAGCATTTGCGTCACTAGTTCGAGTCTTACAGAGAGATATGATGACGTTGCTATAGTGTCCTGAGATAGCTCCTTAATCACTTGGTCCGACGAGAAACCTTTCCCTATCACTGATGTCACCATTTTCATTGGACTACCTATGAATTCAATTCGTAAAACATTGTAACTAAAACAGATGTGAAAGAAGAATAAAGAAAACTGACCTAATAGTAGAGTTAGCACATAAGGCAAGCTGGAACTAAGCGGCTCTGGTATCATTGACAATGGCAACAGAGTTTGTGACAATGGAGATTTGTCGAAAGATGTAGCTGAATAAGAGATTGAACAGAGAAAGAATCAGTTTCCTAGGTTGTCATTCACATGATTCTAGTCGGAAATATAAAAATACCTGGATTAGCCAAGATAAGCATAAGATCAATATATGGATTACGAGCAGCAACAGCAAGAGCAAGGCACGCTCCAAAAGATTCACCAACGAGATATATTGGTCTATTTGGAACACAAGAATGCTCCATTCTAACACCACTTTCCACAAATTTTACTAGGTCTGATACATTAAAAATCAAAAGTAAATCATTCAGTTACCTCCAATTTCCATATATGGAATGAGATAACGATAAGTCTAAAAGGTACTGAATATATGATCACAAATTCCATAGTATCCTTGTGTACGAGGAAGGAATTAATGAGAAGAAACAAGAACCTGTAAATGATGTTCTGTCGGTGAGAGGGACGTGCATGCACCATATATCAAATATCCTTTTTTTGTGTAAAATAAAATTAAAATAGTAATCAATCGATCAAATGATAAACGATGGTTTTATTCGATTTGTGATGCCATAAAATTTCAAAATATGGATAACCTACTTGCCAAGCCTTTCATGGTGCAATAAAAGTCCCAATCCTACTCCATCAACACCTACAAAATTTAAACTGTAACAATTTTTTTTTTTTTTAAACGTGATAATAGTTTCAGAATTTGAAATTAACTAACCAGGTAAATAAAGCATCAGAGGAGAATCTTTCTGCTGCGACGCGCAATCCAACGGCGATAACCACCTCGGTGGTCCGCCGTCCGATCTACTAATCATCTCTCGACATTGGTCAAAGTAATCTTTCAAAGTCAACCGTCCGTCCTTCAGTTCCGCCACCGCTTCGCCGCCTCTGCTATTACTTGACGGCGTTTCCGCCCCAGGCTTCTTCTCGACGACGCCATTTGCTGAAACAGGTGGAGCTCCCACTCGTCGCTGCTTTTCCTTTGGAACAGGTGATGCAAAAACTGAGAGATTGGACTTTGAAAATGGCATGAGTTTTCCGGACGCCTTAGATGCATCGCGGCGGTGGAGTGACGGCCAGACATCGGCGGCGAAGGCTCCAGCACCGGTGGTTGTGGCCATTGATGTTTTGTTCTTTGCTGTTCAACTATCTCGTTTTTGTGCGTGATTTGAAAATATTGAAAAAGTCAAATTACTCACGTTTAATTAAGACAAAAAAAAGCTATACATATATTTAACCTAAAGGCACGTACATTATTTAATCCAAGTCGATGAGTATTCATAGCTATTACCCTCATATCAAATAAGAGTTCGACCCAATGCACTTTGAGTAAGATCCATGGCTTGAGTCTTCCATTTTCAATTGTAACTAAAATAAATTAAAACAAAAGAACTATTAAAATATGTATATCATATATTACTATTTTTTAAGGAAATGAAAAGAAAAAAATTAAGTCAGAAAGACTATTAAAATATGAATATCAAGATTGTTACTCTACCCATAATGGTACATTAATATGTAACCAAGATTGATGTATTAAAAATCTAATAAATCTATTAATTTCACATTCATATAATGAGGGAATATGATTAATATACATTATCGGTGGGTATATTAAGAACTATTTTTAGATATTTTAACAATTTCATATGTTTTGTATGTTTATACATATAATATATTTTTCTTAATTTTGATGATAATTTGTGGTTATCCATTTTAATGTGACGTGACGGTCTTAAATCATCCTAATTATCGTAATATGGTGGGAATATTTTTGTATTTTTCTATATCCTTATCCCATGTTATCATATTTTACATAATATATACCAGACAGTTTTATTAATTATCCATCTCCAAATTTTACAATACCAAAACAAGATAAAATCTTGCTGGATATAGATTTTCCATCAAAATTATAGCTGTCTATAATATTCTTCCATTTCCATCCCTCATTCTTTTTTTCCCCTATGATCCAGTTTCACCTTTCTTTTATCTCATTTTGGATACATATGTTATTATTGTTAATATATGAATATTTTCAACTTGATATTTCTTTGAATCAAAATGATCGACCCAAAATAAAGATTAATTAATAATTTTGTTTATGATTGAATTTGGTTGATTTAAATTAATGAGTTGAGATTCTTATTTCTAATTCATTTTTTGGTTCAGCTCTACTTGTAACACCATGTATATAAATATTATTTGTGAATGATGGCTTTGTATAGAGAAGTAGTTGGAATCTTGTCACATTCACCAAACATCCCATTAAACTTCATCAATGATAAGGAGCTCTCCAGCATTTCTGCAAAAAAAAAAACTAACGTGAGATAAATTAGTGATAATTAATTAGAATTATTAATTGTGGAGCAATTCTTACCTTTTATTTTTTATTTGAGTGGGTGAAACACAAGCAAATCAAAAACATTAGCTGACAAAAAAACCCAGAAAAAGAAAAAAGTATAAGAGCATATATACTGTAAAACCTTTATAAAATAATACTCGATAAATTAATAATTTCGATAAAACTACTAATTTATTCGATCCCAACTTGGGACCAGTTTAAATTTGGACATCAATCAATTAAATAATAAGATAATAATTTTTTTGGAAATCCTAGTATATATTTAAGGTCCCGACGAAATTATAAATTAATAATTATTAAAAAAATTCCAGATATATATATGTTATCCACTTGAACATTTTAAGACAATTTAGTAAAATATGAATCTACTATTACTTGCTTTTTGTGAACTTTAAATCTGCATTGATGTCATTTTTAAATCTCCAAATTGCACCCAAAAGTTGCGATATTGTCTTCTCGTATTGCAATAAAAAGTTGTCTTCTCGTATGGCAAAAAACAATGAATGAGACCATTCAAACTTTCAATTAACATGATTACGTGAGTATACATTTTTTGAATGGTAATTAAAACTTGTGTTTTAATTATTTGTCATCAATAACTATTGTACATTGTAAGTGGATTATACAACCCCAAATTTTTGAAGGTCAGTTATGTATATACGTTAAAACCTCTCTAAATTAATAAATAGTTAATTTATTGATTATATAATATTTCTTTAAATTAATAAAATTCTCCGGTCCCAATAATATTAATTTAGAGAGGTTTTATTGTAATAGGAAAAACAAAATACAGAGATAAAAGTAAAATTATTGAAAATGCATGTGGGGTTTAAATCATTTTTCCAAAATAAAATAATAATAGTCTCTATCAATTTTTATACTCGTATCTTTGAGGTGCAAATATAATACACACTTTTGATAGCAATGAGAATAGTTAACTTATTTTATAATGTCAACATTATTAAAAAGATTAAATATTTATCCAGTGATTAAGATGGTTAACTACGCTTGACACTTTCTTGTCAACGACATTTGTCGATGTTACAAGTTTAATCAAACTTATTAATCCACCTTCGGATATTATATAATCTTAAAGTTTATCTCAACAAATTAAATATGTATAAATTAATATATCTTATAGTTAGCGATCTCTAATTTCTGAACAACAAAATGATGTTTTGAGAAAATACATTTCTTAGTATTATTTCGTATCATCATAATACAAATCATTTCATCCTAATTCATAGCATAAAATTCAAGTAATACTAATATAATAAGATTGTTGCATCTCATACCATCAAACACCAAATTGATCCACCCTAACTCGGAATCACTAAAACCCAAAAATCGCTATAAAAAAGAAAAAAAAAAAAAAGGAACAAAAAGAGAAAGAGAGAGAGTCTTGAGTTTTGCCAATAGAGATTTTTTTAACAAGTAATATTTGGAAGGTTCTAACTAATTTAATCTTTTAAAACTACATATATAAGATATATATTTATATTCCGAAATATCCTTTCCATAACATAAGATAATATTCTATTTTATTTTAAACATAGGATAATTTTTTAAAGTTATAATTGGTGTAGGAAGACTCATATTTGTGACATTGTCGGGTTGAGAGAGGTAATAATAAATATATACTATATATATATAATTAGTTAATTCTAATGAACATTAAATAAGATTTACATTAGGAAAAAATAGACGAACAAAAATAAAAATAGGACTATTTTTATGGAACGAGGATTCTTTTTTATTTTTTTATACAAATACTACATACCTTGACATTATATATACTCATCGGTACATAATGCATAATGTAACATAAGGTTTAGCAAAATTATGTAATAATGATTAAAAAATTAACACAATCCCTTGTGATGATGTGATGATGTGACTAGACATTGACCTTACAAAATAAAATATTTTCTTATAGTACCTAATATATATAATTTTAGAGGGATTAACCCTTACTAATGTTTTACTAAACATAATACCTAATATTTTGACAAGAAATTAAACCCTTATTTGGTAGATGTTTCTAGCAAATTATGTACAATTCTGTAAGAAATAACTAGCTCAAGTTACTGAATTAAATTATGTTACATGAAAAGGAAATGCAAACCTTTCCTCCTAACACAACGTAGAAGAATACACGAGATTTTCTGTGTCATTGTATTGTTTAATTTCATGTCCTTACATTATCATTATAACTGAAATTTATTTCTTTTAAGAACCCTAAAGTTGGTGCTATTGAAGAACCCTTAGATAAATTTATTTCTTTTAAGAAAAACAACAAATTAATGTCAGAATATTTAAAATATAAAGTATATATAAATGAAAAGGAAAGTCCTTGCATTAAAATGATAGTAGTGAAAGACTTAAAGTGATTTTAATTCAATATTTTCATTGAAAAAAATAATAAGATAATTTTTTTTAATAATCGGATAATCAAAGAGTGGTTTAACCCGAAACGAGTATATAAAGTTATACTATTTATTTAAATTAAATTATACACCTCTCTCTCTCTCACACACACACAAAAGGAAAGGAAATAAAATAGTAAAATACTCGATCCACTTATACTATTATTATCGGATTATGAAAATCTAGTGCGTACTCCTGAAATAAATAAGATGAAAATCCTTTTTCTTTTTTTTTTCTTTCTTAAATGAGGGAAAATGATAATCATTGCTTTTCTGTTAAAGGTAAAAACTTTGGTTAAACTGTTTCATAGATAACATTTTGTGAGACGAAACTCCATCTAATTTAATTTATTTTATTATTAAGTTTATAAATTGAGTTATTTACATACAAATCATTTAGATGGGTCTCTTCTAACAGATGATCTTCATTGCTAAAAAGCTCTCAATTCCCTAATTTGCAATTGCAGTCTAAATTTGGCAATTTGTATCATTTTTAACTTTTTACAATTTCAATCTCCAAACAAAATCTGGCTACTTTTTGTTGAAATGGACTCCAAATGAATTTAAACGGATAGTATCCCCTTTTGTTAAACCAGATTTGTGATATTATTTAAATAAATATTAAAGATGTAAGAGAAAATTCGTAGAATCTCGTATGAATAAATGTTAAAGAGATTAAATAGGTGGGTTGACAATTAAGAAACCATTTTGACATTGGAGTAAAAAACTGAAAGTAAATGAAATTATTGCTAAAACTACAAATAATGGAATTCTAAAATGACATTTAATTAGAAATCATGAAACTGACTTAGAATAATTTAAAATCATGAAATTCACTTATGTTCTATGGTTCATGCTAGTATTTAGATAGAATAATCTGGAGTTGGATGATCGAGTATCATATTACGAGTTAATAAAGATTGTGCGAATGAGAAAATAAAAATGTTCAAAATATTTATTGGCAAAGAAATAAAGAAAATTTAAATTGTGTCTTTTATTCTTTCGAAAGTTAAGAATTTGTCTCGGTCCACTTATATCATATACATTAAATGACATTATTAATAACATACATGTAAGGTATTGAAATAAAATATGGTTGCAATAAAGGAATTTGATTGATGAAATAGAAAAATATCTCGTTTAATTTGCAATAGAAGTTATATGCTTCAATGATTTCCAAACACTTATAGCGAAGCTTTCCACTTATCCATGTGATATATCTCATAGTGTGATGTATATGTCACATTTGGAAAAATAATCAGCAATCAATTTTCTTAATTTTTAAAAAAATACACCACATATCACATTGATTAAAAGTGTTACCATATGCCATTTCTTAATTATTATATAAGGGTATTGGTGAACTTATAAATTATTGCCCCCTCTCTAATCTCTCACTCCCATTTTCCAGATTCTTATTTTCTAATTAAATATATCTCCTTATCTCTTCTTCAAAGCCATTTTATCTTTTGCTGTTATATATATCAAGAATTCTCTACTTCATTTCAAAAAGAAAAGAAAAGAAAAAAATGGATCCTGAAATAGCAGAAAAGAAATTATCTTCATTCTCTTTCATGTCGAAATCTTCTGAAATTCACAAGCAGGACCCTAAAAATCTTTTGTATATTGCACAATTGCCCCTCAGATTAGTGGTAATTGCATTCACACTCGCCGGAGCGGTGACCATGGTCAACAACCAACAGTCTGTCACCGTTTTCGGCCTTGTTATGAATGCTCATTACAGCATCTCCTCATCTTTCCGGTAAAAAAAAAAAAAATCCTTAATTTTTCCGAGTAATTTAAATGTAATAAAATGATTGTAATATTAAATTTTCCGAATAATCATTCTCTCTCTTGTTTTTGCAGGTTCAAAGTGATAGCAGATTCTGTAGCATGCGGTCTCTCTGTGTTGTCGGTGCTCCATGTCATTTCACTGAATCGTCGTAAATCAAATCCCAATAATTACTTCTATTTGATGTTGCATGATTTGGTAATGATTTCTTTTTTATAATTCCTGATATCCTATTTTTGAATGTGATTTTCTTTGTTTTTTTAATTACCATCTCGAGATTTCATCAAATTATTAAATCAAACTTAAAATTTGGAAAATTATAATTAGACTCCTTCACTGGTCAGATTTTCAATATATGATTTCCCTAAAACTTATATTATCATAATTTAGTATGATACCTAAAATAAAATGAGTGAATTTAAATCATATTACTCATAGACACTTGTTGGAATTTTGAGTTTTTTTTTTTAATAATTGAAGATATTGATTGCAATTTTCACAAACTTCAGATTCTATTTGATGATTTGATCAAGCGATGTAATTCATCTTTATTTATAATATTTATTTATTTTTGCAGGTGAGTGTGCTTCTTTTGCTATCAGGATGTTCGGCAGCAATCGCGATTGGGTACGTGGGTCGGTTCGGGCAAGCTGAAACGGGTTGGTTTCCAATTTGTGATCGAGTTGAAAAATTCTGTGACAAGAGCATAGTATCAATTGTGTTATCGTTCTTGGCTTTCATCTTTCTGCTGCTTCTTACACTCATCTCTGCTCACAAGCTCAAGTCTTAGCCATATTGGGAGGGTATTTTAAATTTTAAAAAATTATTAAATAAAAGAAACTTCACCTAATGTAATAAATTAGTTTTGGGTGTTTTTTTTTTTTTTTTTTGGCCTTAGAAATTATCTATGTATCGGTCTTGTAGTCGCTATACTCATATGGTGCACTATTCAATGTTGGTTTACACATATATCTGTTTTTAAACAATGAATATTATACCGATTGTTTTAATTAGGCATGGCATCAAGTGTTATGTTTGGTTAGGTGCAAGGTTTTCAATTAATGGAGGATTTGTTTTTTTTTTCTCAGATTTAGTTAAATCGTACCTGAATTGAGCTGCACCATCTCCCACGAAATCTTTATTTTAGAGAATATAGATTATTGTACTCTTTATTAAATTAAAATTCACATATTCTATTTTTTAAATATTTTCCAAGAATGTTCTCTAAATGTTAAACAGTTAATTATTTTATTTTTTCTGTTCTTCATTTATATTTAATTGATATATTACCAAACTTAAATATGCATATATTACTAAACATGAATATTCGTTAAACACAATATAGGTCCAAATTGCAACAAAGGATTTCTAATGTAATGTATTTATTTGTTTTCACATAAATTTGGTCTTCATTTTCTAAAGCAATGCATTTATTTTAACATATATAAAATTACAAGTTGCTACAATATTAATATATATATATATATATATATATATTGGAAAATACTAAAAAATAAAGGGATTAAAAGTGAGGAAAAAAAAAAGATAGAGAGAGAGAGAGAATTAAACAAATCTAATTACAATTCCCGAAAATAACATTTTTTGTAAATAAAGCAAAGCTCTAAATCAACCTTTATATCAAATCTCTATATATAGAGATTTAATATTAAAAACATAGATTCTCTAATATAGAATTAGTAAAACTCTAAATGGAAATCTTAAAGATGCTCTCAATGAATTAATTCTTCAAATTTCATAAGATTCTAGTTGTAGCTATTTGGAAAGTTAAATAGGGTTTAAGTTATGCCCTTGGGTTAAAGAAATGAGAAATGGTGATCCATTTTCAAGAAAAATACAATAACTCATAAAATGACTAAAATATCCTTTATATAATGGTGTGCATTTAATATAGTGAAATTCTTGAGTTTCACATGCTGGACTGAGTTGGAGATGGAGTTGGAGACAGTAGTTGAGCTCCTATGCTCGAAAGAGACTGCCTCGAGCTTCTAAAGGTATTTTCATTTCCATTTATTATTGCAAGAAATAGAAGAAAAGTGATATGGTACACATTTAAGAAATTACATTACAAGAAGCAAGAAAACGTGGACAATCAAGCCCTGGTGGACCAAAGTGGTTAGAACAAATGTTGGATACAATCTCAATTAGTTTCAGACTCATTGAGGTGCTGTTTCAATGGTTGTCGAAAGATTTCCCACTTGCCACAATCCCAAGCATGATCAACTTCTGGTACTTCATACTCATCAGCTTTCAATGACAGCTGAAATTCTGGAAGATCTGGCAGATTTTGTAGCCCTCTGCATCATATAAAATCAATATTCACATAAATAATCCTCGTTTTTCCAAGATACGAATGATCAAAGACGACTAAGATGAAACAAATCACTCACTTGTCTTGATCCAAAAGATAGCCATACATTTGAGATTTCTTGGACGCTGTTTCAGGGATTTTCTTGTGTAGATGCTTCATCGCGCCCCAGGGTGGAGACGCCCTAATCAACGTAACGTTGAAAATGCATAAAGATTAATACAGCCAAAATTGACATTTTTACCTTAACGAAACAGGTCCACCTTCTAAGAGAGTCTAGTAAGGAAAGAGAGAGGGGGAGGGTAGTTTTGTCCAAAGCTCATTTTTTTGCCTATTAAAACATTTTTGTGGCATTCAAACCTTGTAATAGAATGAGCAAGGCAAAAAGTCAAGCAGGCCTTTTTACTCTCAACAAGCAGTTCTTCTGCAGCAAGGAAACAGCAGAGAGCATTGACATGGGACGATGTCTCTGTGCCTTTGTCGATTATTAGACCGTGATAGTAGTAAGCTCCGGCCTATATAAATAGGTCTCGATTGTGTTAGTAAAAAGATAGACAAAATGGAAGTATGATGAAGATGATGGATCACCTTTGCTTCTAAGTGCTTCCATTTGAGGAACAACAATTGCTTCTTTAGAAGAGAGTTTTTTTGGTCTACTTCTGATAAGGAGCAATAGGCCTGAATTGATGACATGAAAAAACATGTTGATGAGTTTAAGGACACTTAGCAGTTAGCAATGGATTATGTATGATATATCATATATACCAGTGCAAAGAAACAAAGCTGTTCACATGCTAATCTTCTCTTCACTGATAATGTTGCATTTTGGCTTTGAGCGGCTAGTCCTAACTGAACTTCTGTTCCCTGATAAACCATTCCATAAACTCAGCGATCTTTATTTTTTTTGTTTTTTAGTCGATCCAGGCCTAAACTTCATGGTTTTTTCAATTGGCAATCTAGAGTTATTTTCAAACCATTTTTTCAGCCAAAATTGAAAATTTTGTTCGATTTTTGCTCAAGTTTGAAACCAACGGTAATTAAAAATGTAATTTGAGGCTTTCATCTGTTTTGAAATATAAGTGTTTTAATGTATGTTTCATGTATTTTGTTTAAGGAAATCAGGTCCTCAAATTTGATTTTGACCAGAAAATGGCTCTGGAATGCAATTTGAAAATAATCGTAAATTTTGGGGTTCAATTGGAAAAATAAAAAAATTTATACTGCAAATTCAAAGAAAAAAAAAACAATCATACTTCAAATTGGTTTTTGATATTATCCACATTTTTAAAATAAGAGGTTGCATTGTAAGGGTAAATAAAATTATGAAGCTTATAAGATATTAATAATGACAATCATGTAACTTAAATACATTAAATTCTTTTTTTCTTTTTTTTAAAAACACGTTAAATTCATTATTATTTTTATTTACCTGAGCCAGAGCTTGCAGAGAAATCGCCTCGAGAACACTGGTCTGCATCTCCAAAGGCAACTTGTTTCTATTTCATTATCAACACAAACTCATCAGCAAAATGTAAACGATTACAATCACAAAAAATCAATGATCAAACATGCTTGAACGTACTTTATCTCGGGTGGCAACTGAGGAAGAACATCCCTAACACAAAAATTAAGATATCCAGCTGCTTTAAGCAGCAAATCAACAGCACCTCTCATGCAATCTGAGAACACAAATTAACGATCGTATTTATAATCCCTTTAAATTATAACCAACGTTATTGTTCTTTGTAATAACGAACCTGCAGAGACGAGCCTCTCGGATAGACGAGTTTCTTTCGGAATTAGCTTCTCGTTCGCCTCCATTAACGTGATCGTAGCCATCATATGCAGTACAGATAGCACTTCAAACCATGAGTTTGACACACACATTTCCTGCTCAACATTACAGCTTCATTAACCTTAAATTTCAAGAAAATCAAACTGAATTTCACATTTCGTTGTTGGGTTCTCACCTGTTTGCCTTCTAACTCCTTCCATTTGAATTCCACTAAATCTTGAAGCCCATGTTCTGTTTTATCAAGTCAAAAAATTTAGCAAATTTTTCATAAGAATTAATATCAAAAACAAACTTGAAATGCGATCTCTTTTCTAATTTGCAACATAATTTTTTTTCTTTTTCCAATTGCACCCCAAATTTCAACTTTTTTTTTTTTTTTTTTAAATTGCAACCAGAGCCTTTTTCAATCACTTTTTCAGTCAAAATCAAACTTGATTTACCAAATACTTGAAACCTAATAATTTACGCCAAACAAAAACCACAAGTCAATTTTCTGATTTCTATTTAATTGGAATTCAATTTGAGCAAAAATCAAACTAATATTTCAATTTTAGGAAGAAATTGAAAGACCTTTCTTGGTAAGGCCAAGCAAAAGAGACAAGTATCCTTCTAATGCTTTCATCAGTTCACTAATCGCTGACCCACCTGAAAAATCATTCTGATCAAACAAGTTCATGAACATAAACTAACAAATTTTTTTTTTTTTTAAAAAGTCTAAAAATCAAACCAGTGTCCTCAGCCACAAAAACAATTTGATTTCTGATTGAACCAATCCTATCAGCAAGATCTTTGGAGATGAATCCAGTGAGTGTTCTCTGCAAATCCGACTGCATCGGAATCCGTAATACCGGAACAAAAACGGAGATTTCCGGTATACTCTTCTTTCCCTTCTTCTTACCAATTGCATACACAGATGATGTGCACCCCATTCTTCTTCCAACTGATTTATTTCAATACATAACATCCTACATTTATACAGGTAGATCATGAAATGCTACAATATATATTTATATATTGTGTAAGAATCCATGTGATCATTTAGAAAGAAAACTATATGATGTAAGAAAACTAACTGATTTCTGAACAAGGGCAAATTAAACTGAAGATGGCAGTGATGGACAAGATTGCAAGTGACGTGATTGGATAATAAACATAGTATTCAAGCTGTTACCTAGTCTCATCTATTAAACATAAAATCTGGGTATAGGGTTTAAAATAGATTATATGGAGCAGGAATCTGAGGGGGTGGGAAAGCTCAAGAATCGAAATATTTTGTCACATGGCGATTATGGAGGAAGAGAAACTAGTTGCAAATTTTTTTTTGCTGTTTTTATATTTATTTTATTTGTTTGTGTGGAAGTGTGGTATTGGAAGGACAAGATTCATTGTGTGACTTGACTTTTTTTTTAAGAAAATAAATGGTGATTGAGTTCGTTAAACTCAAAGCTCTTCTTTTTGATACTATGATGCATACACTCTACACTAATTTAACAGATTATGTTATCTTCAAAACCTTCACAATTTCCCAGGAAAAATATTCTTTCAAACTTCACGAAAATTTATATGAGACAATATCACGAATATTTATAGTGAGACGGATTCTTATTACTTACAAACACATTAAGCTCATTTTCACAAGTTCACATAAGACTCACTCTTTAAATTTAATCTGCACTCTTTAAATTTAATCTGCAATCATTATGTGCTTCATCCTTGTATCATACAAATCATATTTAGTACACAAATCATATTTAGTTTTTTATTTTACTAGTTTCACTTTAGAATAATGAATATTCATAATACAATTTTCATATAAAACCATCTGTATTTGAAAATAATTAAATTATAATTATTCTATTTGGAAAGAGAAAAAAAAAAAAAAGGCATGTTTCATTAAAATGCAACTTTTCTATTTTTTAGAATGTACAATCTATTGTGAGATATGAAATTTCACTTATATCCCTACATTTATTCAATAAGTCGATCATTCATAACTAACTACATGAAAAGAATTATAGATTTTTCAATCAAAAACGGGATAGTGATTTAAAAATGTCAAAAAAAAAAAAATGTAAAGATAAAGCATGTTTTTTAAAGGGATGGGAATGACATAAAGTTTTCCTTTTTTTTTTGGCTTCGCCTCTAGATGGATTAGGAGGAATATAAATCAATCATATTAATGAAATCCACCAACTTTTGAAGCTACACTTCTAAGATTGTGGTAATCTTTTACTTTAACCTTGCTCATTTTTTACTCTCTCAATTCTCTCATTATTTTTAGATTCATCATATCATATTATATTTATTATATTTATTACAATTTATATATATATTCAACAGACATGGATAAACAATTTGGATCTGGATCTTTATTCGTACTGGCCGTTTCGGATCATTTTATCCAACTAAAATACTGATAACTGAACTGTTTTCGGATCGGGATCTAATAAAGATACGATCTTGAATCGATCCAGAAAGTTCTAGACTCTCGCCTCCACTGTTGGGCTTTTGTTGGCCCAATTTCCACTACTTCACTTTCGGATAGATAGAGAGGCATAATGGGCCATTGGACCATAAAATTTAATAGATGATTTATGCTAGCTGAGATAAGACATAAAGGCAGGGTGGACCCTCGGTGGCTTTAGCCCCCAATTTTTTTAAAATTTTAATTTTTTATGTATTTTTTTTTTAAAGTGTTAAAATATCAATTTTATGGTAATTTAGCCTCCTAAAACCAACAAACTTCCTCAACATAAGTTGTTTAGTTTCGTCCCTGCATCAAGGATTTCTGGCTCTCATGATATAATCGAGTTGTTGAACGCCTGTTGTGATGTGAAGAGATAATTTCCACCAACATAAAGTTTAAAGTCTGTGTGGAGAATATTTTTTATTGAAATATTGTAAATGTTTATATTGTTATTTATATCATATTGACTCTCTCTCATATGTGTTATTGGGGCACGTTCCTCAATTTACATTACATCATTCTTCAATTTACATTTTTCAATTTACATCTCATTCGACTGGAGTCTATGATAGATTTTTCAATTTACATCTCATTCGACTGGAGTCTATGATTTCATGGGGAAGTTCTTCATCTCTCCCTAATTAAAAGACATAAAGGGTTTTTCACATTATTTATCTCTGAGGTTCCTATTAAACTGCTTTTATGTCGTTGATTACCTATTGATTGTGTCTTTTTCCTTCAACACATAATACTTCTTTAAAGTAACAAATTTTATGTATTAATTTCTTATCAAAATTTAGGAGTATAGTCAAGTTATTAAAGTTTATGGTGATGTGAGGAGAAGTTCTTCGGCAACGATGGTTCAAAATCAGCTTGAGACAGATTTTCACTGAAATTGAAAGTTTGTCCTGAGGTTTATATCATCTTAGCTTGCTTGACACATGTGTGCCACTCAAACACATCCCTCAATTTAAATCTCATCATTTTTTGATTAACATCTCATTCAACTGAAAAGTCTATGATCGGATGGGGGAGCTCTTCATCTTTCCAGATCTCTAATCAAAAGATACAAAGGGTTTTTCACATCCTTTGCAATTTCTTATCGAAATTTTGGTTTGGGAAGTTAAAACAATAGGATCATTTATTTGAAATGTAGATTAATCTTATGATATTCATTTTCCCATAATTAAATATTCAACAATCAAAAACTTAATCAAAGTAGTTACCAACTCACTTTATCAAACCCAATTTCCAGCACTTTGATAAAGAATATTGTTTGAGCCAGGTAGAGGTGTTGACATTGATCAAGAATATTTATATAAAAAGACTTGGAATTGAGAAAAGTTGTGTGGATTAGCACTCATTTGCTAGTAATTTCTTGGTTTATTTGATTATGTGGTTATGATGGCTGTTTGTTTGCTGTTTAATTGGTTCTTGTATAGTACAAAGATTTTCTTCTATCTCATGCAGACACTAATCTTGGTGATTTTCTTCATATCTTTGAAATTTGATTATTCTATTTAGTAGATGAAATTATGTAAGTATAGTGTGGATATATAGATATAATTGCTCTATAGCACCTAATCAATGAATATGTATAAATACCAAGTATATTATTGTATTGTGCTTTATTGACATTTATATACATAATATATATTCCCTTCCTTCCAAAATAAACACTCTTTTTTGCGAAAAAAAGAACATTGTTTATTTTCAAGAAATATATGTCTATGTTCAATCAAAACTGTCATCACTTCTCTTCAATTACATGAGATTTAAAGAAATTTTTGAAAATTTGCCAGTAGTAATTATATTTGAATAATAGTATATCAGCATTTTAATCGAGTAGATGAAATGCAAACATCTAAACTGATTCAAATTTTTTATTACATTTAGTGTTATATTCTATATTTCTTGATATTTAATACACACGCTTACGTGTGTTAAATGAAGTGGGGCATCTGGATGGGGGCAGCAAGAATGGATGCCATCATATTGGAATTCGACACGATTACATGACTTTTTGGTACCCATCACAAATGATGCTATGGGATCAACTTTGGTCAAATTCAACTGCACCTATCGTTATAATAGATGTTATTCTGTTCCAAATATTCCAAAAAATCAATTGACAAATGTCAACTCTTCCAGCACATGCCTTACATGAATCAAAAGTAGTCAATTGCATGAATTGACCTCATCACCAAATAATAACACCATTGAAGCAAATTAATTCATACACACAGCAACTTGTAATTTATGCCATATATATGTGTATATGGAATTCGAATTTTTGTATACATGACTAAAAAAGTGCAATTAATGTCCCTTGAAAAATGCAAAGGTCAAATAATAAGTGAAAAGAGCACAAGTTGGCTGGCAAATTTCCAGATGATATATGCCCAGTGTGGTAGCTGAGATCAATTTATTGATACCGTTGGATATATATCATCAGTTGTACAGGGACATGTTGACCACATTTTGAGGTTAAATTTTTACGCGTATTAACAAAGAATTTCATGTTCGATTTGTAAGGTGTCACAGTTTTGTCGATAAGTATTAATGAAACATCATATCAAGTATAGTATAAGATCGATCACCAAATTCAATATAAACTTCGAGAACTTGATATTTTAAATTTTTTAAAAGGAAATAATAAATAAAATATATAGTTCTTTAATCTAATCACGTCTTCTTTTTTATTGGGAAATTGTGAAAAAAAAATTGTTGGCTCCAAAAATGATCAATATTAGTTCTTGGATAAAATTGGGTCCATGCAAATCCAGAGAATATATTCCATTGATGGGCGGAAAGATAACGTTGCAGAGAGGTGGGCATCGATATGAATGAATATTGGCAAAAAATAGGATATATAGGAGGATAATTTTGTGCATCCAAAAATCACTATTTTGAGAGCTATAAATAGATAGCTATCCACCATTGAAATGAATGAAGAAGTAAAGGGATGAGTTCTTGCATGAATACAATGAGAGTGTTCAAGTTTGATAGCCAAGGATGACTTGCCTGTATATATATACCAACCTCAAAAACACTTGATGTTGGATTCAAATAGGCAGTCTCCTTGGCTAATCTGACTTGCTCTTCTCTGTTCCTTTTTCGATTGTTAAATAGACGAACATTGCTCGAAGAATGTGTATAGAAGAAGTGAGGGCTTACATGGTGGTAAGAGTAGTGTTTGGTAGCCAAGGATGACTTGCCTGCTCCATTTTTCCCATATCCATGTATATATATATATGGGGTTTGGTTTCAGGCAGTCTCTTTGGCTAACTTCACACTCTCTTATCCTTCATGTGAGCCCTTGTCTTCTTCATTTTTCTTTGCTCATCATCATTAATCCTTCTTGCATGTAATGTGACGATCATGATAAGATGATCTATCTACTTGTTCCATTCTTTAAACTTCTTTTTATCATCATCGACATTGTTTAGTGTATTAATTGAACTTTCATGTTGAATTTATTTAAAATCATGATCAAATCACGATGATGATTATCTTTGCTATGGTTATGTACCGATTTACTGGAGCCTCGAGCATTTACTTTTCTTGTTAGAGACCAATGTTGGGGCTAATGTAGGATTCGCCTAAGAACTCATTGGTCAGATAAATATCTAATGTGTTCCCCATTGAAGAAGTCATTTTCTTCCTACAAGTAAGTTTCTAGTACAAATTTAGTTTCATATCGACATTTAATGTATTTATATGCACTTGCGTTACATTAAAAAAACAGATTTATGATAAGTTATGGAAGACTTGGTTGAATCCCATATTTTTCTCTAGCCTCTTTATATGTGAATAACAATGAAAACTGATTATCAAAAAAAAAAAAAAAACGAAAAATTGAGTTGGTGAAGCAATATATAGACACTAATGTGACTTATGAGACATATATTAATTGTATAAATGTTACACTGATAAAATTTTCGATGTAGCATTCAACGTGTGTGTGGAAGAAATCTTACGTAAAACATATTATTCAAATGCAAAACTATACTTACAAACCTCTCAACCTAGTAGGGGAAATTCTCATCCTCCCAAGAAAAACATAAGAAATGAAGATGCAAAATTAGAAATGAGAGAATATATTTCTTTTTATTCATTTTTATATTATATTTATATTACAAATATCAAAAATTCATATTATAATAATTATGTCATTTAAATTTATATTTTTAATGTTTAATAATCAAGATTAGTCTTCCATTAAAAAAATTTAGACTGATACTCATACTGCATGTATAAAAATAATAATATTAAAATGTATTTCTTTTGTAAGTTTATTTGAATGATTTTATTTAATTTAAACATTTGTGTCAAATATGACAATTGTTTTGAGTTATTTGTGATAAATATTTAAATTAAAATGTAGAAATTAAAAAATACAAATATAACTATATTAAGAATAAATTGTACTTAATAGACTACATTAATAATTTTTATTCTAATATGTTTTTAGAAAATATGTTTTTCATTATTTTATAACCCTTTAATATTAGTTATGTTGTATATTAAAACAATGTTTAGCTATATATGAAAAAAGCGCTATTTCAAAAAAAAAAAAAAAAAAAAAAAGCTATGTAAAAAGTCCAAAAAAATATAACTCGAATTTTAATATATCATATGATTGTAGTATTATACTAAAAAAATAAGACCTATTATATTACCCGAGAAATATGAAAAGAATATTGTATATGTAGATAACTTCTTAATAATTGTATGATATTATTTTACTTGAAAAGAAATTTTTTTTAAAAATATAATTTTAATATGTTCATAAATATTAAATAAGATAAATTTTCTTTTGTAGAAAATAATTTATATTTTTGGTAAATATGTGTACTTTAAGTTCTAATGATATATTTAATTTGTTATGTCTTATTTTGAAAATAATTAGTTGAAATCTTTGGGAGCCAAAAAAATATTGGTGGAAACTTTTAAGATATTAATGATAATTTTGTAACGAAACAAATTAAATTTAAAGTACATTATAAATGCAGTATCTTATTTCAAAAAATCTTCATACTTTCGGGAAAGCAGAGTTTATAAGCTCCAAATGATCATATTTTGGAATAAAATAAGTCTTTTTTTTTTTTTTAAGAAAATGTTTACCAAACAAAATCAAAGAGCTTTTTACGATTTTAAATATCATATTCAAATAAACTATAAGCTCACGCAAACGCCATCTAAGTTTAAAAATAAAACTTATTATACATGTATAATATGAATAATGAAGTATATATTTAATTTAATATAAATTTAATTATATTAATAATCCGTGCATAGTTGGGGTGGTACACTAAACATTAAGTATAATTAATAGCTGCAATTGCAATCAGTTAGTTTTTATTCTGTAGAGAAAATGGTGTCACATCTCAATTTTTCTTAAGTTTTCGTCCCAAATACCACAAAATTTAATTGGTAGTTTCCATATTTCATTTTTACTATAATTTAGTTTTCAAATATCACAAAATCTGAAAAGGTCAAAAAAACAAGAAATTGATGGGATATGACTGGTTGAATTAAATAATGGGAACTAACAAATTTAGTCCTCATATTCACAATCAATTCTTACACGAAATTAATGGGAACTCCAACAAAGTATATTAATATAATTTTTTGAATATAGAAAATTGGCCAATTTTTACACAATTTTTTGTGAGTGAAATATAATTATAAAAATTTTATAATACACAAATTAATTGTCATACCAATTGTTACACGAAATATGATCTTAGTCCTACACTAAATTAATTAAAAAAATTAAAAAAAATTCTTTTTATTTTTTTTCTTTACACTAAAATTAATTTGTGTAGGGAAAAAAAATTAAATTTTTTTTTATTTTTTTTCCTTACACCAAATTAATTAATTAATTTCGTGTAACAATTGACCATTTTTCTATACACAAAAAATTATATTAATATATTTTGTTAGAGTTCCCATTAATTTCCTGTAAGAATTGATTGTGAATATGGGAACTAAATTTGTCAGAGTCTCCATTGTTTAATTCAATCAGTAATGTCTCATCAATTTCTTGTTTCTTTGACCTTTTTCAGATTTTGTGGTATTTGAGAACTAAATTATAGTAAAAGTGGTATATGGAGACTATCAATTAAATTTTATAGTATTTAGAATAATTTTTTTTTTAAAAAGTGACATATGAGGTGATTTTCTCTTTTATTGTATCCGATAGGGTTGAGGTGCATGACATTGTAGCAGCTATAAAAATTACTCCATGAGCTTGATCAAGTGTTAGACATGTGAATTAAATATTTTGCAGATGAAGAAAAAATGAAAATGAATTTCATGATCAATAACTAACACAAAATGTGAAAGAATACAAAAAATATAGGTAGCTTCAAAAGGTCCCAAGTATCAGTAACAATACCTCTCATTAATTCTCATGGATTTAATCATAGAACTATAATGTGAATTACCTTCAACGTATCAAATTTAATCTAATTAAGTGAATTACCTTCAACGTATCAAATTTCTTCAGCCTAAAAACATGTTAACAACTGCTCCCTTGGATCTCAATTTCTGAAACATATTTCTGTATTTTAAAGATATTTGCTCTAAAATAAATCAGTTTGTTTATGATATGTTCTCTCCCATATAGTGGGTCTTTAATCAATCTTTCGCATCTATTTGGCTTTCTTTAATGCATATAACAGAAAATGAATTGTGAAATAACATTAAGATGATTGAGAGAAAAAGAAATAGGAAAAACAAAACAAGTAAAAGGTGATATCTTACATAAGAGCTACTTTTCTGGGAGGAGATTCAATAGTTAAATTCTTTTGTGCATTTCTGATTGGTGCAAGTCAAGTAAATAGGAAATAGTCTGATTTGAATAATCGATGAAGTGTTTTATTTGGCCCCGTGTGATTAAGTTTGTTACTATATTTCATTCGAATTATTTCTGGTTGCTGAAAACTTGATGCAGTTAATGTGCAGTTAATTGATGACTGGATATATGTGTAGGAATGCTCAATATCGGGTGGAATTGCATCAAAGCTTGGAACAAGTTACTCTTTTAAGTTTGACTCTTTTTTTTATTACCTTGTTGGAGGATTCATCTTTTTCGTTGGATTTTCGGAGTATTGGATTGAAGATCTGAATAGGCGAGTAGCTATGGTTGCAAACAATTGAATTGCTCTTAGCGATGTGATTGGATTTCGGGATTTCAGGATATTTTTGCCGCAGCGCTGCCTAATAAGGAGGTTTATTCCACCTCTATTTCAGTTATAATTTTCATTGATGATTGAATACGATTATCTCTTACCATATATTTAGCAACATGTAGATTGATAATGTAGGAATTAGATACTAATCTTTGGAGAAATGAATGAATTTATCAAGATTTGATGTTGATCGTTGTAATTATTCATCCATGAACAACAAATAATCTTATAGTATTATTTTCACTTAAGATGATGTAATATTTTGAAAATTTTGAGGGCTATAATGTGGAAATATTTAAGATTTTTTTCAATTGAAATAATTGGAGATTGACTGTATTGTCGAAAACATATTTATTAGTGGATAAAGTGTATTAGAAATATATATTTGTGATTTAAGTTGTTCCTTGGCTTCCTATATGTCGAAAATTAGTCATCTTGCATGTATGGTGGTTGTGGCTAAATTAGATGTTGCTTCCAACCTAATAGACTCTTATGAATTTGTTTGCTCTTCTTTTGAGAATGTCGTAACCTAATAGACTCTTATGATTAGTTTTTTTTTTTTTTTTTTTTCTGTGTAGACTCTTTTAAATGGCAAAGCCACTGATTTGGAAAAAAGTTATACACAAATCTGAGGTTATGATTCCTTTTTTCCTTTTTATTTGATTATCTGATTAACTACACTATCACTTTCTTCTTCCTTGTTCATTTTTTTTTTTTTGAAAAATATTAAGGTTATACATTTACCCTGTAATTCAAAATGCAATATTATTGTTGTGGCCATGAATTTTTCCATATTTTGAATACACCTGTAGCATATTTACGTTAATGTCTCAATAAATGTTTGCCTTCAAAATATCTATGATTTTTCATGCTCATTGTCATGAGCCTGCAACAGTGGTTTTGTTCTATGATGGTTGCATTCTACTTATAACTTTAATGGTTCAACTTGAATTTTTTCCTTGCCTTTTCACATGCATATATCGATAGGAGAACCAATGATTTCTTCATAAAAATTTTACATGTTAAGAGTCTTGAAATGTTACCTTAATTTAATAGCTTCTGCAAAGTTTGCAAACACATGAGTACAAACAAAATATTGAGAGGGGAAGATTGCTTTAAACTTTTAACATAGTACATAAATTATGTTATACATAAAAATAAAATCAGGAAATCTATGTGTTTGAGTTTTTTGCATGTATTACTATTTGAAGACTACGATAAGTTAAGGCACTTCTTGAATAATTTTCGATCATACAAAATATTTGTTTGACGTTTATAGGAGGAAAAATAGATAAAAGTATGAATACGGGTATTCACCATCAGTTTTTACTCTTAACGGATAAAACTACCATATGATCAGAAGTTTTCCCTCAAATGAGGGATCGTCAACTAAGTTTGCACAATATATACGTGGCACCGTAGATGAGGTGTAAAATAGATTTTAGGTTGTTCAGTTACTTAATTTTTGATAATACATTTATTTTGCTTGATTAACCGCATCTTATATCAAACCACTGACTCTACATAATAAAATAATTAATTTAACAATACTAATAATATAATATACACTTCTTATATTTAGTTTCGTGCATCGCACGGATGCACGACTAATCTTAACTTTTTAAGGAATTTATAATTTAAAAATTGAAAAGAAAAATAAATTAAATTAAAAAAGGGTCATATGTAATTTCTCGATTTCAACTGATGAATGATAATAGAGATAATTTTAGAATAAAGTTGTAAATAAAAAATTAAAATAAATAATTGAAAACAAAATTTGATTTCTAAAACCGCGTATAACTGAACATTAGTAATGAGGAATGAAACTAACCCTTAGATTCATGAGGCATGCACTAATTTTTCCCAAGATCCAATTTCAAAGTCAACTTTGTCAAATTCTTTTCTTTTCTAAGTTCAAGAATTCTTTTAATAAATATAAGGCTTAATTGTGAAAAAAAAAATCCTAAACATTACCTTTTTTTTCTCAATTATTTTAAAATTATCAATTTTGATCAAGATTTGATCAGTTCATTTCAATATTAACTAATTTGTGATTTTGTTAAAAAAATTTATTGTGTGGTGATGTGGATGATATGTAGATAGTTGCTAGGTAAATCATATATCACTTAAAATTAATTAAATATAAATAATCATGGATTAATTCACTTGATCTAAATAAATAAATAAATAAAGCAAGAGATGATAGAAACAACGCAACACAGTAAAAAATCATGTATCAACGTTAAACGACAAACAAAATAAAATGAGGTATATCTTAAGTAGAAACAAAATTAAAGAACAATTAGATGCACACATGATTTCTCTTCTTTTTTTTTCTTTTTGTATTGTATTGTTTTCATCATTTTTTATATTTTATTTTTATTTAGTTTAAAGTGGGTTAACTCACAGTTAATCAATCTCAAACAATTTTAAGTGATGTATCATTTGGATATTATTTACATGATATCCAGATGACCATACAATAATCTAATTTTAATTAAAATTATAAATTGACTAAAATTGAAATTACCTGACCTAATTGTGATCAAAATTGAAAATTTTAAATAATTGACTCAAATAGAAAAATTATCTAAAATTTTAGAATTTTTTTTTTTTACAATTAAACCAATATCTAGACGAGGAATGCATTAATTTAGTGTCCCTAATAAATATCAATATCGAGAATATCGAGAAATTAAATTGTTGAATATTATTTACGTTAAATTTTAATAAAATATAATAAAAGTCTCTACATTCAACATATGAGATTCTTATTATAATTTTTGAACTTCATACTATAATATCAATTGACATTATAAACATAATATTTCGTTAAAATCTAAGGATAAATTTAAGTATTGATATATGTTATTGTTATCTAAAATTTCATGTTAAAAATCTGAAAAATTATCCATGCCAAATAATTATAGAACTTATAAATGGAATGGATGTAGAAACTTAAAACATGAGCCATTTGTCACGAAAACATGTGTTAGAATGACACATTTGACACTGTATGGCTGTCGGAATTTACAATAAAAAAAAAATAGCCCTCTTCTCTTCAACTACTTGACGCTCTGAATCTCAATTCCCCATTTTCAAACCCTACTTAGCACTCCTCCATACTTGCCTTCAATTCATCCACTAATGGCGAATTGGAAAATCGGGCCCCCGATCTTCGTCCTCGCAGCTCTCTTATTGGCTGCTGCATCCACGATCGCCGCCTCCGACGGCCCGTTTATCGTGGCCCACAAGAAAGCCTCGCTAACCAGGCTCAAATCGGGCTTTGAACGCGTCTCTGTCTCCATTGATGTCTACAATCAAGGATCCGCGTATGAATTTATTCTTCCTTTCTCTCTCCTAATTTTTTCAATCAGATCTGCTTTTTACTGGTTCTGAAGATGGTAAATTTGTTTGAAATCTAGGATTCAGGTTACTGATGGAGTATCTTGTGTTGCCTTAATTGTAATATTTCCTTTTTTGGCTGTGGTTTATTACAATTCTTTAATTAATGTAATAATGAGTTAATCCTGGATTATCTTGAAATGGATTTGGATGTTATTGAATTCCATTACTACTGTGACATTTATTTCGCCTTCCAGATTCAATTTTTCTCTTAGATTGCCAAATGACAATTTTTTTGAGGTTGACTTTTGCCTAATAATAATTGTCTGATGCGAGAATCTCAGTTTCTTTCACAATCTATAGTTGGATAGCTCAAATTCATATAGTAATCGGTTTTTCCTGGTTGTTCAATTTGAATACTTCATCTTTAAAGCTGTTTCCATCGAACACGATAAGTGTGCCATTAAGTGTAATTTGCATTCGTAAACCAGTACAGAGAGACTAGGATTGGAGCTAGTAAAACTGAATCGATAAATGCAGCTTCTCATAAAAGCAGTTTATGTGTTTTCCAATGGATAATGAATGCAAATATGGAGGTGGAAATTTGAATGGATTTTAAATTCGTTCATTTCAAATTTTGTATTCCAATCACAATCTAAAAGAATTTGAAAATCTTCAAAGTTGTTGGTAAACCAAAATATTCCAAGTGGTGGAGATACATCACTAAGGCCACATGTTGATCTATATTCAGACAAGTGATAATGGGATCGACACTTTACAAGTATTCTTGTATTGTATCATCATATAGTGTAACAGTGTTGGCTGCTAAGCAATTTGTTTTAGCACTGCAAAAAGTTTGCAACTTTAGCTTTCTCACTGCTTTCTACTTCTTTAACCTTGTAATGGATTATAATGTGTTCTATTGTTGTTTGTATTGGACCTCTTCTTGTTTTTTTATTCTCAAAATGAAAGATAAACTGCTCTATCTAATTATGTCTCATTCATCATACATCTACTTTTATTCTACATTGGTGTTTCTAATGCAATTATCTTTCGTATTTATAGGACCGCATATGATGTAACACTTAACGATGATAGCTGGTCCCGAGATTTATTTGAGGTTGTCACTGGTAACACTTCAATCTCATGGGAAAGGCTTGACGCGTAAGTCATTATACGAGGAATTTTTATTTTTTTTTCATTTTCCAAGACAATAAACATATTGCTGATCTTTCTTTGACTAATCTCTTATATACTGCTAATATGAATAATTTCAGTGGGGTTGTTCTTTCACATTCCTTTGAGTTGGAGGCTAAAACAAGAACAGTTTATTACGGTTCACCTGCAGTCATTACATTCCGTATTCCTACAAAATCCAGCGTACAGGTTTGACATTTTTCTCAAAGTTGTATGTCCATCATTTATCGTAACAGAAACTCCTCTTGAATATTGTGATATATCTTGATTGGTGACTTTTCAGGAGGCATACTCAACCCCAATCATGCCTCTCGATATTCTAGCAGATAGGCCTCCGGAGAAAAAGTTCGATTGGGTGAGTTTTGAAGTAAATTAGCACATTTTTATGCTCGAGCCTGTATTTGTTGAATAACATATTTTCTCTTTCTTTTTTTTTTGTGGTTTTCTTATGGCGTGGATTATTTCGTGGTGGCATCTGAAATAATTTAGGCAAAGGTATGTTTTGCTTTTAATCCCCACCCATATTGTTCAAAAAATAGTTCAAAATTAGAGTGATGGGTATCGGATCTAGGGTTAAAATAAATAAAATAAAATAAAAAACAACCTTTTTTTTATCTTTCTTAAAAGTGCAGCATGAACCCATTTTCTAGTCATTTTTCCAATCAAAATAAAACACATGATTTGCACACCCTAATCATAAGGGTAAACTTGTCTTTTTTCAATCTACAACCTAAAAAGAAATGAAAAGACATATTTACCCTTATGTTTAGGCATACAGGTCACTTGTTTTGCTTTTGACCGGAAAATGGGTTTAGGTTGCATTTTTTGAAACTCTTGAACTTTGGAGCGCAATTAGATTTAGGTTGCATATTGAAAAATTGTTATACTTCAAGTTGTTATTTGATATTAACCCTTGGACCTATTCTACAAACAAACCACTGGATTTGCTATTAGTCATTTTAAATGCAGATCATATCCTTCAATCCAAATGCGGCCTTGTTCAGTTCAATTGGTCTCACTTAAAAATTACCTTGTGCAGAAACTCTTGGCAAAATACGGATCTCTTGTATCAGTGATAACGATGGTGGTCTTGTTTATCTACCTTGTTGCAACTCCATCAAAATCCAACGCTGCAAAGGCGGGCAAGAAGAAACGCTAATCGTACATTCATTTCAACTTGAGTGTGATAAGCTCTTCCTATGTAACCCTCTCTCTACCTTGAAACCCCTGTTTGTTGTCTGCATCAATACGGGTCCTGTTTTGTCGGCACAATTTTACACTTGTAGAGAGCTAAACAGTAGACATTAGACATGAGTTAGCTTGGTAGTCTACCGGCCTCTTTTGTTCGTAATTTTCTTTGGCTATCCATAACTGGTTCATCTATGATTTATATACTTTTCTTGAGCTCTCAATTTTATCAATCTGTACTAGGTTTCTTCATCATACTATCTTACTTGAGAACTGTTTTAAATCTATGTTTTCTACATGGTGTTTACAATGTTTTGTGTTGTATTATTTATAATAGTAGCCTTATGTGGTTCGATGGTTACATTGAAATATCAGATAAAACACATTATTTCTTCGTTTTGTATCGTTTTTCTTTTGTAAGTCAAATGTTTGAGAAAATGTCTGGCGGAGGAAAAAGAGATCAATAATGCTCATCACTATAATGAAAGAGAAATAACAGTCAAAAAGCAACATCACAAATGAAAGAAATGAACAAAGCAAAATAATGGTGGAAGCTCAAAGTGGGGTGGCGGAGTGGGGCGGCGGTTCGGCGGAAACAGGTGGCGCCACAGGAAATCCAGCAGCGGCGAAACTCTTAACGCTGTCAAAGAGATGATTGGTGGCTTTCTCGTAATTGACGAAGCCCATGAACCAGAAATCATGGCCGTCCGTTGAGACCAACTGTATGTATCTCTCCGTTGGATTCTCTCTCATGATCACTGGGTTAATGCTCCCAATATTCGCCAAAGGTATCAATATCTGCACCATTTTAACCTCGCTGTTAAATATTGAAACGTTTTGTTTTACCCACTGTAAATCCCTAAAAAGTGTGATTTTAGAAATCTAAGACATAACTGTTTGTATTTCTTTATTAAAAATATATAGTACATTGAATTTAAATAGTTTGTGTGAGATGTTATAAGAAAGCATTTATTTGGGTTGGAGAAATTACAATTTGGTGTAATGAGTAAGCACATAGGAACGGAGTTATTAGTGATGGATCCAAAAGATTTTACTTGTGAGTGTCCAACTAATCTATATCATTTTAATATTAGTTTTCTTTTTTGTTATTCTAAATTATAGGATTTTTTAAATTTGGCATTAATACATATTAAAAATGATGTTAATTAAAAGAAAATTACAAGTATATGAGCCCAATGAATCATACCAAGCATAGAGTCACTACCAACTAAATTGTGCCAGTATAAAGTGTGAAGCATATACATATTCTACTATGTTTATTACCAATTCTGAAATGACAAAAATAGCCCTAATTTCAGACACAGAGGTGGGAGTTATGAGCCAAGTGATTTACACAGAAAAAAGGGGTGGCAATTTAATAAACTTGGATTAAAAGCAAAATGATTGGATATTGAAGGCAATTCATACCTTGTAATAGCTCCAAGTTTCTTGGCCGGACGGCGCTTTGAAAGATAAGGGGCGATCACTGCAAAAGGCGACGTGGATATTGGACAAGTAGAGGGTCCCAGCGACAGGGCCAGTTGAGGTGGACAAGTAACAGGCAAACGTTTTCTTGAGCATCTCATTCGGAAAGGTCGAAAAAGTCTGTTTATAAAGAGCCTCAAATCCACCTCCCGTTATCGTCTTAGCCCTCAGATTCACTTTCCCCCATGCGGCCTCCGTTACAGATGATCCTGTCTTAACTGCAATTAATGTTCCAGTAATTAATTCATCATTAAAACAAAGCAACACACTAGTGGAGAATTTATTGTAGACGTACGATGGTGCCAGATGTTGTGGGAGGTGGACTCAGCCTTGGCAGTCCAGGTGTTGAATTTCTGGAGAACAGAGTGGAAGGAGGTGCTGGGCCGATCCACAGGGGTGTGCTGGATGTAGGGTTGGTGGTGGTTTTGATCGCCGCCGCCGCCGCCCCATAGGGCGGCTTTCTGGTTGTTTGGGTGGCAGGTCGGGACCGCCGGCGTGCCCATCACGTGAGTCCCCCATTTCTCAGGCGGCGGCGGTGGCGGGTAGGCGGCGGAGGGTGATTCCAGGGTTTTGCCGTTCATTGGAATTTTGAGTTTAGTTTGTTGTGTTGGTGATGAAGTTGAGATTGAAGGATGCCTGTTTTTATAAAGGAAAATTATGAATGGCGTTGAGATGCAAATATGGAGTTTTGAATCTTATAATAATTAATCTTGAGATTGCTTTGCTTAGGCGTGTGAATATATTATAGGGGGATCAACGACTTTTTTCAAAATATTCTAGATGCACGCTCAACACGTCTTTCTTCATTCCCATTTGCTTTAACTTCTGGTTTTAGATTAACAACTATTTTATATTTCGGTCAAACTTTGTTTGATTCCAAATTTAAATTACGTTGTCGAAGAATTTATTCACATTGGTGGATCATTTTTCCCACATAATCACAAATATTATCAACTCCATTATGTCCTTAGATTTTTTAATCACTGTACATATCTGTCAATGTGTATGAAAGTATTAACTTTTTTTGTATTTTCTAACCTAAACCACTTTTTCCTCTTCATAATCCACAGGTTTTTTCACTTGACAATTCAAGCTCAATTTCTGATAATTTTTCTAGCAAAAATCAAAATTTTTGCTTCATTTTTACATATATTTAGTTTGAATCGAATAGAAATCAAGAAATTAATTCGGGGTTTTCGTTTGGTTTAAGACAATGAGTATTTCACGAAGATTTCATGGATCATGATTAAAAAAATGAAGACATTAATTTCAGTTTTGGTGTACTTTTGGTGCAATGAAAGGAAAAAGAAGTCCTACATTGACAAAATTTGGTGTATTTTTGGTGCAATGAAAGGGAAAAATAAGTTTAAATTACAAAATGTAAAGTAAAATAAAATTATGTTTTAGGTTGTATTTTGATTTAAATCCTAATAATTTTGTTCATTTTCAAGTGAATCGAATAAATCAATATTTTACATTTGTCAATTTCTCATAATCCAATCTCTCTATAATAATGTGAACAAAAAATAGCTGAAATATTTTTATGCTAGTTTGGTTAGCTCTTTATCTTTAGCTTAATTGTCTGACTAGATTTTGTATATAATTTGCAGTGTAATTTATATTCTTAGAAGGAAAGTTAAACTCCATGCATTTAATTAGTAGCTAATTGCTTACCTTAATACTCTATGCTTGCAGGACGTGGAGCGACCTTATCTAGGAATTGCAACAACCAAAATTCTTTAAATTGTATCTTTATTTTAAGTTAATATTTCATCTTATATTTCATTATTTTTAATTTGTTGATGTTAGATTTTGTTTTAATGATTCAATTTCTAATTGAACATTCAAATTGATCAAATTCGGGTTTATCAGATGAAAAAAGTGTATAAAAGTGCAGAAAAACACTATGTTCGATATCTACTCGGGCAATTTAGTTCGACTGATCCTGATCAATTTATTGTGTCCATCCAGAATCGTATGTTATATTTTAGAGAAATGAGCTTTCTAGTGTTTCAGTACAAAAGTGTTCGAATCCTTTACAAATTAAAAATTATACTATTTATAACTTACGAAGAGCACGAGTAGTGGGAATCATGTTCACTACTTCCTTGATTTTAGCCTACTTTAAAAGGAGTGGGCGGTTGATCTCTTATCTATCAGGAAAATTTTACTCGATGATCCATAGCACATCCTGGTCAGGTCGACAATCACCATTTGAATCCATAGTGGAATTGATCCTTGTTGGGTCTCCTAACCATCGTCTAGGTCAAGTATTCTGGCCGGCTCATTTGGGTATGCTTAATGAGTTATTTGAATCAGACTTTTGAAGGTCATCTTTGCAGACCGACCAGATTATGCGTTTAAATCATACTAGGGTCGGGAGGTCTAACATAATTCATGTCATATATAAATTGATGATATCATTTTTTACACTTAATATATAGGGATTATTTTAAAATATCAATAAAATATTAATATGAAATAGAGGATCTTATTTGAAAATTCTTAGGTGACAAATGTAGGAGTTGGTGTGATTGCATCTGGAAGTAATAAATAAGTTATCAATGATGTTCACATAAAATTAGATGATCCAACTTATAAAATATTAATAATAAGGTATTATAAAAATTGATCAAAATTAAGACAATATATTTTTATAATAGTATTAAATTAGATATTAAATATAAAGTAGATCGATTAACAGTGGTAATTGCTTGAATTAAAAAATAAGATTAATGAAATTCTATCCTATAAACAAGATGATACACCCTTTAAAAAATATAAGCTCCCATCATCCTATTGTTTAATGGATAAAATATTTTTAAATTAAAAAATTTTTGTAAAATACGGTTTAGTCAATTTTAGATTACACCCACGTAATCGAGTTGGGCCTTAGGGGCCCATTTCCGCTTGCCATTTCAAATATCATTTTATTATTAATTAAATAAAAAATATTTAATTCATTTAATAAAAAGGCAAGCCAATCTTCTTCTTCTGTAAAAAATAGTCTTCTTCTTCTTCAACCATTTGGATCGCAAATCCAATTTCTGGAGAAGTGGAAGGTCAATCAATATGAGTTATCAAAAAATATCCCACGATCATTACCCTCCTCCAGGTCTATTTGTTTAATCCTTTCAGATTTCATTTCATTTTTTTTGTTGACTTCATTCTGTATATAATTTTCATGTTTTTTGAGGAATTTATATCCCCCAATTTGCTGTTTCCGATATTGAATTTTGTGATTTTTCGTCAATTTTTTGAGCTGTGTTGTGTTGTTGAACTTTTCAGGGTATGGGTCGGTGTATCCTCCACCGGCGGGGTACCCATCTGCGCCACCGCAACCACCGCAAGAGGGCTATCCATATCCGCCTCCTCAGCCGTCGGGATATCCATACCCGCCGCCGCCACAGCATGGAGGTGGTTATCAAGGATATTTCAATCAAGGATATCCTCCGCCAATGCCGCCTCCACCACCAGCACAGGTTTACCATTGCGATCATCATCACGATGATGGCTCTGATTGTTTCTCCTTTCTACGAGGCTGGTATGATGAGTTCTTGCTCCTTCTGCATGTGTTAATATTATATTGTGCCTCTGTTTTATGTTGTAAATCAAGAGATTTTCTGGATTGACTTAATATATCTGATGTGATGAAATCTAATGGGAAAATGTATTTTTGAGCCATTAGTTAGCTTGTAGCAGAGTAAAGTTATCTGAGGTTTAAACCTTGGCTTGATAGTATGATGTGTTTTTGGAATCAGCTTCTAGATGCCTTCATCCAAGATTGTGGCTTAAGCAACCTAGTGGTTTATGTTGTTCTTATATGTTTTCTCATAGTAGTCCTAGTTTTTCTTAGTAGACAACGAGCTGAATTGATTTTGGTTGGATACGTGCCATCAGTACTCCAACACGGTTTGTGATTAATTGCTGGTGACGATGTGTTGTGTGTGATATATACAATCTGGTCTGTGACATAGAGTAGAATCATATGGGGCCTATCTATGAAATCTTTCTTTTGAATTGTCTGACTTCAATTCCTTAAAGGGTGGTTCTTAGTAAGACCTGTTCTTTGAAGAAAAAGAGTGGTGTTTAGATCCTTGACTATAACTTGGTTGCTCAAGTCCCAAGCAGGGGGTACCACTTTTATCCCCTTGGTCAATAGTCAAAAATCATAGCTTCGTATGTTGCAGGGTGAGGTGAATGTAGTCTTTTTTGTGTACACTCATTACTTAAAACAATTTCAATAATATCAATCTCTGATATAAATTCAAGCAATGGAAGAAAGAGGGAAAATGAAATGTAAATTCTTTTGAATGATTTGATGAGGCTCCAACTTGATTGATATGCTAATATTTTCACCACAGCTTCAATGATATGAATGGTTAATTTCTTTATTCTCAAGTATCTGTATGATAATCTCTCTTTTTAAGAAATCATAACTGAAGGTAATTTGTTTCTCATGAACAGCTTAGCTGCCCTTTGTTGCTGTTGTTTATTGGAAGAATGCTGCTGCTGCTTCTGAGTGTTTCAGCGTGCCAGATGATGATATGGGCATCCTCTCCGATTCTCTGTCAATGTCGTGGATTTACTGTTCTTCGTTTCCATGAGAATGTTTAGTTCTTGTCAGTGTCAAAACTAAGTTGCATTTGTAATTATTCTTAGTAATATGTGTTTATGCCCACCAAAATGTAACTTAGACAAAACTATGATTGTACGAAGAAACTCTTGCTCGATCAAAAGAGTATTTCTATAATCTTGTGTCCATTTTGTAGTTCTTGAAACTAGAATTTTTTCCATCTTCTGTACCAGAAAGTTTACAATCGTGCTTTGCAAAAGGGGGTGAGTTCACCAAGCTTGTTTATCTGTAATAGATGTATCTGTGATGCAATGTTGAGTTTTGGAATGGTGAATTGGGCAATCAAGGATGTGATTCATGCCTTTGTATAAAAGCACGACACTTGAACAAAATGGAAGAAACCATTTCAAGACATGATCTTAGTAAAGACTTTTAATTAATAAAAATCATACATAAAGTACTTTTGGACTCGAGCCAATAAACCTATCAAAGGAATGGATGATCATGCTTGAAAGCAAAGGACGTTGAAAAGCTGTCTTGTCTATATGAACAAAAGCATTATACAAATGGACAGTTCAGTTCATTCAATAAACCCCACCTCCATATTTAACAATACCGTCATAAACTAGAAAATGCATTAAATAAGTTGGTCTAAACAACCTACAGCTACTTGATACAAAGAAAAATAGGCATGATCACTATGGATGGATGCTCGCAGAACACATCTACAACGTCCAAACAAAATCGGGTGCATCTTTCCGAGGCCCAACAAGTGTACGATACAAGTACATCTTTTCGACTTTATGTCTCTCATCAGGGCTCCCCTCAATCTGCTCACCCTCGTTTATGATCTCCACATTGAGCCTGGGCATCTTCTCAGCAAGTGTTTTGCATGCTCCATAAGTCACTTCACAGGACGACATCCAAAGGGATCGCATTGTTTCATACTTCCCTACGTCTGTCAGAAGCGCAGCATTACCAAATGGGCTATCTCTGATTTCGAGCTTCTTCAATTTCTTGCACCCATTCAGCACATATTCCATCCCCCTGTCAGTTTCCCCAGCAAAGGCAATCGAAAGCATTTCCAGCTGCTCAGCATACATTCCTATATAAAGGAAAAGCTGATCGGTGAGTAGACCTGAGACTGACAGCCGTTTCAGACCCTTGCACGACTGGACAATTGCCCCAAAACCATCATCGAGTGGTAGATTGGTTACTGCATCTGGTACAATTGGGTTAAGAGTTGCGAGTCTGAAACGGATGAAGTTAGGGCAATTTTTCGCCACGGTCATGAGGGCGGCATTGGTCATTTGCTGACAAAAATACAGTATTGAATTCAGCTTGGGACATCCAGCTGATATAGCAACCAGCCCTTCTTCAGTTACAGCTGCATTATTTTCGTAGAAGTTGGATGGGAAGACTCTCAACTCCTGCAGTTCTTTGCATGTGGAGGCCACAACACACAGCCCTTTATCTCCAATGGTATCTAAAATCTGCATAATCAAATTCGAGTCATGATTTCTAAATGAACACAAGAAATAAGTAGAGGTAAAACAGACTTAATTATAAAACATACCCATAGCCGCTCTAATTTCTTGCAGTGACAGATAAGCTTTATCAGCTCATTGTTGTAGATTCCTGGGGCATAGCTCAAGTTCAAAGACGTCAAATTTGTGCAAATCGGATAGACAGCAGGCAAACAGCGCCCATTAACATCAAGAAATCCAGACAAGCTTCTAATTGATTTACACTTCTTCATAACATCTTTCAGTTTGGTATAAGTCTCAGAATCTGGATCGTTGACAAAAGAGCCAGTACCCAGATCATTCAATTGAGGGGCTTGCATCAAAATCTTCTGAAGGACATCCATAGGCACCGTGTGATTCAGTCTGAGACTCCTAAGGTTACGGCATCTTGCAACCAGTCTCTCAAGAGCTGCTACATTGACCTCTCCTTTAAGGCATGCAAAATTCAAAGAGACCAGAGAGGTGCAACTCTCGGGAAAACAGCTGAGCCACTGGCCCTTGCGATCATCAACTTCATTTTCCTGCAAGTCGAGCTCTCTAAGAAACCTGTTGCACAAAAGAACCATCAAGTTAAGAGTATTTTTCTATAAGGCACTCACCATAAGCTGAAATCTAGCTCTGCCCACATAACCTATCTCCTAAGACTCCTATAGATGAGAAAGAACCACATATAACTTCTCATTTTATATGAAATTCAAACATTATCAACATCTTTGAGCTTGGAGGTGAAAACTGTGTGCAAAAAGTATTCCCACTAAAGGCATAGGTTTGTGCATCACTGAATATTTCCCCAAATCTAATCCACAAGTAAGAAGCAATGCTAATTACTACAATAGGCCAAATGCATCAAAGTTGACAGGGGGAACAACAGATGGAAACGGCTGCTAAACTTTCAGGAAGCATTAGTAAGCCAACCAGCCACATCTTTATATGCAAAACATGAATTGAAACCAACATCACAATCACAAAAGATACCAAATCTCACTGAATCCTTCCTCACAATAGAAAGGGGTAAGTACTTCCCACCAAATCAGTAAATTTATAAATGATTCAAGTTTATCCATCAATCAAGCATCAACACAAAATCCAATCAACTCGCAATATCTCAAACTAACAAGGCTAAATCTGAATGTATAAGATATATAAACAATAACAAAGGGGGAAATGCTGCAGGAAACCAAAAGAAACTATATTTGATTGACCCGAGATGAAAGGAAATAGCTAATACCTGCAATTGGATGCAATGGCAGCAAGACCATCAGTAGTGAACCCTTCACAGCTCATCAAAACCAAAGACTTGAAATTCGGAAACGATTTAGCAAGAAGCTCGAGGCTCTCATCGGATACCACCATCCTCTTCAACCTCAGCTCCTCAAGATTGATTCCACTCTTCGCCATCGCCTCGATCCAAGGGTACACATATCCGCCCCAATCAGGAGGCACCAGATTAAAATCAGCGAAATGTGGTTTCCCTTTGAGAGTCAACGACCTAACCCTAGGAAATCTAGCAATCAAACGCTCGGGGTTCACGGCGTAGCAGTTGCCGATGAACACCTTCTCACGGCTAAATCGTTCGACGCTGTACCACGATTTGCAGACAAGCGACACCGCATTGCGGTCGCGATGCGATGTGAGGAAATCGAACACGTGCTCTAATACTTCCTCGGGAAAGTAATTCATCATACACTGAAATAAACACATCGATCCAACTCAATCGAACTATTTTCCTCAGTTTTGATCTAAAAACCTAATTTTTGTATATGCTTTTTTAATCGAGAAGAAGAAAGAGAAAAGACTCAAGATACACAGAGGATTGCGCAAATATATTGTTTTCCTTATTTTATCTTAACTGGATCTAAGATGAAATAGATCTGAAAAATTCACAAATTTCCTCGAACATGAAGCTGAAAGCTCGGAATTACAACTTCTCTTTGACTTTCAGAATAGATCTGAAAAAAAATAATAATAAAGAGTAACTGTTCCTAGAGCTCAAAAAGAGAAGAGCGTTGAAGTATTATTAGATAAGGAAAGAGATTATTCTGAGCTCAGTTATCACCATCATCATCCAAAAATCAAAAGGTGATGATTACTAAGTTGAACAGAAAAGAAGAAAATAAATACAGAAAAACCCCAACTGTATTAAGATCTTCAACACCAAATCAAACTGAAATTCACAGATCCGTTAAATATTCCCATACAACTCTGAGCCGCAACAAGAAGAAAGGATAATAGGATAAGAAAAATCCAACAATAATCACCCATCAGAGAAAGAGAGGAAAAAATCTTTGCTCATCTATCTCTCTCTCTCTCTATCTCACCTTCTCTCTCTATTTCTATAGGTGAGTACGTCCTCTCTCTCTCCTCTCCTCTCATGTTAAAGGTAAAGCTGAAACACACTCATCTCATCATCAGAGAAAAGACAGAGAGAGGAAAATCAGAGTGTACAGTAACCAAGCATAGTTGAAGTTTGACTAGGGTTAACGAGATCGACGGCTGGCATTGATCGAAGAAGGAATCTTGACCGTTGAAAGGCATGTGTCTCTTTTTCTCTGGTTTCGATGTGCAATCAGGTCTGCCAAAACGTCTTCACGGAATTGGGACACCATACTTGTGAAATTACTAAAATGCCCAATTTGTTGATAAGGTTGTTGGTTTTCCACGCGCTGCCCCTAACCCCAACACCCCCATGTGGGGGGCACCTTCGCACCAATCACTCCTCACCTTGGGCGAGTGTCTATGTTTTTGTACTCGCGCGTGTGTCTCAGGGTATTTTCGCTTTCTTTTTTTTTTTGATTTTCGAGATAATTATTTTGTGTGTCAGTGATTTTTCTTCGGTTTTCTCTTTATTTTTCTCTTTTTTTGCAGAGAAATTTGGTGATCACTGCTTTTTGTTTAAAGTTTTTCTTTTTTTTTTCAAAAGTTAGATATTGTTGAAATGGAAGAATCTAATTTGGGAAGTTGAATTGAAAATGGAGAGTCCCAATTTGAGTGATTTTAATTTTATCCACTAATTCAAATTACAAAATTGTTTGATGATAGCAATAAGCAACATATTTTATTTCAAAATTAAAACAAAGAAATAAAAACAAAAAAACAACTCATATTTAGGATCTATTAACAACATCTCAATTGAGCTACTTATCCATGTGTATTAGTACCTATCCATATTGTGATAGATTCCTAATTTGAGTACAATTTCCATCTCATAAACATTGACTTAATTGCTTAAAAAATCATAAGTTTCCTCTAGTTGAAATTTAACCAACTTTTTTTTGAATTTTTGTAAGAAAAATAATAAATAATATCAGTTTAATAGTACAATCAATTTTTTGATGATAGCATCTTGATGTGTTTGATATTTATAAATCTCACGATCACGAATCATATTAACATTGACAAGTATAACAGATACATTGTAATTAGATATTGAATAAGTTGATTAAATTTGCAATTAAAGTAAAGCCATATTTTTTTCTACAATAAACCCATATTACTTTAGTTTGTTGCATGCATGAATCCCTTTTCATTTTAGTTATATTATTAATTTTTCATTTTCATAAATATCCCTCTTTAATGTCGACCAACATTACCTTGCACCAACTTTTTAAGTAAATGATGAGATATTAGGATATATAAATAACACAATGCAATTAGAAGTAAAACTTAACATTTTAACAATAGTAACTATCACTTTTTATTCTGTTTATGTGATTAAGTATATGTTTATCCTCATGGATGGATGGATGGATTATTGGCAACATGATTTCAAAAGATGATGATGATAATAATAATAATAATAATAATAATAATAATAATAATAATAATAATAATAATAATAATAATAATAATAATAAAATTAAAGTGTATTAAAGAAATGGATGTGGAAATAGTACCATAATAGTACTATTGAGAAGATTGACAATTATCTCTGTGGATACACCAAATTAGGTAGCTTTATTTTAATGCAAGAATTCCCCTATAATGGTCTTCCTTAATTGTGTATCATTCTGTTGATTGCAACATTTGTGTGCCAAATCTAGTGTTCAACTCTTCAAAACTGCTAATCGGTTTTTTGTTTTTTTAAATGTGAATTTTTATATACTACTTTTGACACATACAATTAATTAATATACAATCTCATATCTCTTTTTTTGTTATTATAAAATTTTGAAAATATAATATTTTTACTATATTGCGATTTTGATAGTAACGAAGGATTTCATCATTTAAATATAAATAACAAAATAAAATTACAAATTGAGTATAACATACTTTAAATAAATAAAAACTTAGTAAAATTTATATAGAGACGATTAGTATCGTCCAAATATAACTGGCTTGGATCGAATATAATATGCTCACACTCAAAATCGTAATTGTTTTATGCATTCAAAATCGTAACATAATTTGGAAGATAGTCACAATTTTATTATATAAAATTTATTATATAAAATTAATTTGGAAGACAACCATGATTTTATTATGTGAATTAAATAAAAACGATAAAAATATTCATGGTGTGTAATCTTAATATGAAAGCAATTTGGTTCAAAAAATTTATTTTGAAGACAATCATTATCTTATTATATGAATTCAAGTTCTATAGTTCCAAGTAAGCTAATCCATTATCCAAGATTAGCTAATATTTTTATGCGACCATTTAATTTGGAAGATAATCCTAATATAATATATTTTTCGATATGAAAATCAAATCTACAGTAATCCGGAGGTAGTCTCCCGGTGCATAGGTGTAAGGGTGCAATCTGATCAATCCATATCCCTGTATTTTTTTTTAAAATTATTTAATGTTATTTTTATATTATATTAATATAATATTTATGTACAAATATTATTATATTTATATAATATTTTAACTTTAAAAAAAAAAAATTCAACACATTTAGTACTTATATACATTTATATGATATTATTTATATATTTAAGTGACATTATTTATACCTTTATAATACTATAATCATATTTTTATATAATATATAAAAGTGTAATTAACATAAATTAAAGGTGTGAGTACATGACTAAAAATATGATTAAACATTACTAAAAAGTATAAAAATGAATTATACAGTATAATTATATTGATAAAAAAACATACATAATATCACATAAATATATGAATAATATTATATAAAGATATGTTGATCCAAAAATACATTGAAGATTGATCTTTTTTTTTTTTTGGACTTACAAAAATTTATAAAAATCAAATATTTCTACATAAATGTCATATTAATATAACATAAGATAACACATGAATTAAAAATAAAAAAACAAAAGTGCGTGGATTTGGGTTTACTTTCATGCACTGGTGCACAAGAATATTTGTCTAATCTATTAATTCACGATTACCCAAATTTTATTCGCTCTCATAAAATCGTATCACAAAAGACCTTACGTGAGACAGAGTTTTTTATGATTTTATGTGTGATTGATATTAATTATATTGAATGAGCAAACTCGTCTTATTAATTCATATAAACTTTATTTTACATAAGGTTTCACGTGAGATGGTTGTGTTAATATTTTTTCCATATAATTTTGAACAGTGATCACAGATTAATAAGAAAAAAACATTTGTGACATATAAAAGAGAAATTAGTTGGGTAAATTTGCATTACAACCTAACCAGACTACTGTGTAACAAGTTGGCAAATTGTCAACTTATGTGAAACAATGGTGGTAATTATAGGGAAATTGGTGGCATAATATACACGTGTAAACAATCGATAAGAGTTTCAAGTCTACACGAATAAAATTCTTGGACCATAATTCCAAATAGTGAAATAAAATTATAGGCACGTCACACTTTTATCTCAAAAAATATTAATTAATTAATTTAAAGAGAGAGAAAAAAAGTGAGTGGGAGGATTGTGGGCTGGCATAACTTGTCTGGCATGAAATAAATAAAGAAAGAAAGAAAATCATCAGCCCATAATATGAAAGAAGAAGAGAAGGCAAATTTAATTGGACAAGAAATGTAATTGAAGGATTTGGGGGTGGGGGTGGGGGTGGGGGTTAGGCCAAAAGAAAGATTAAATTAATAGTAATAGAAATTTGAAAAGCTCCCACTTGCATATGATTACAAGAACATTATTGAGAGAGAAAGGCATTCAATTAAAAATTTTAAAAAAGTATTGTTTTAATAAATAATGAATAATGATGGATAGAGGGCATATTGATAGGCCATCATTTGCAAGAATTGCAACCCCCATGTGAACATTTTTCAACTTCCATTCTATCCACACATCCCATCGTTTTATTGTCTTATGGATACCCATTTGTAAGAATGATAGTACATTGAATATAGCTATATCATTTTATTTTTCCTCCAACTTTCTTCTTTTTAACAATCATGTGCTTGTGTTATAATAAAAGAAAATAGTATTTAATAAAACCATGGAAGTTGAGTTAAAAGTACAATGGAAATTAATATTGGCAAGTATATCTGAGTTGGGTCAAGTTCAAGACTAGAAATAGTGCAAATGATTGAAGAAATACACTAGATACAGTATCACAATAGATGAAGATGTGCTCGTGAATATAAAAATGTAATAAATTAGATATATAATGTATAAAAACCAAATAGCATTTGGACCACAAAAGGAAACACCATTTCAATCAATGCCATATTCTCACTGCATAACTCATCCACTCTGGAGACTACATAATCTTCTCAACCAACAATACTAAGAGGAAATTCTTATAGAATACAAGTGCTCAAATTCCTCTTACAAAATTATGAACTTTATCAATCAAGTTCCCTCACAATTTGTTACACCTTATCATCTCAGACAACCTAAAACTAAAGACTAACAAATCGCCAAACACATGAAATAAACAAAGTATGTAAAGTGCAAATACTGATAAAGCTTAGATGACAGAGTATAATTCACCCTAGTTTCACGCATGGGCGAAGAGAATCACAACTGGTCCTAAATTCAACAGTAGCACTAGGGAGGACCTCACAACCATGGTTCTTTGTGCTATGGACCGGTTCCACACCACCCACAGCCACAGCCAATCTACATTATCAACACTCTCAACTCAAAACACTAAACATTCTACCTCTTTCCTTTGTATCTTTCAATATTTCAAGCATCCAATGGGAAATTCCGTTGAGTCATTCTCAAAGTCGAAATTATGGACAAAAAGGCAAAACATAGCAGAGCAAATTCAGCACAAATGCAAAACATCTGACTCAGAATCGGAAAATGGATAATAGCAGAACCAGAACAAGCTAACAATGTAATTCTCACCTTTGAGGCATTCCAAGCACGACGATTACAAACTAGATATACATATGATGAAAGATTTTGTGATCGTGATACGAATCAAACTCTGCACCTGCCTAGCATTTTCAACATCAATACAACCTGATAGGGTTATAAGTACATCATATAGAGATCAGATGAAACAATAGTTTTACCTTGACATGATCACAAATACAGATTGCATATAAAAGGTCAGAGGTCAATGTGATTTACAAGAAAATCAAAGATATTATCAGAATATCTAAAAGATTAAATAACCCATAGATGAGGAATCAAGAAACATGAAAATAGAGGAAAAAT
This sequence comes from Scutellaria barbata, assembly GCA_028654395.1. Lineage (NCBI taxonomy): Eukaryota > Viridiplantae > Streptophyta > Magnoliopsida > Lamiales > Lamiaceae > Scutellaria > Scutellaria barbata. The sequence continues at coordinate 16,772,183 of CM053646.1, forward strand.
GCTTCTCCATAGTCTACCACCAAATAAATAAATGAAAAATCTTAAACAAAGACAAACCAATTTCAGCGTCATATGATTACAAAGATATTGATGCATATTTCTCCTTGACTTGAAGAAAAAGGCTACCAGTATCAGTTCATGCTTGCTGCGAATAACTCTACAGAAATTTAAGGAGAATATACTTTTAATTAAAGTATAAGAAGGAAGATCAACAAGCTCTATAGTTAGTATAGGATTCACAATATAGAGACTAGAGTATGGAGCACATAAGAAACCACCCTGTGCTAAGACTACTTTCCACACATATTCTCCGTGTGCTATTGTTGAGCTTGTGCAAAACTTTACAGCATACTCACAATGCGACCTACATACAATTTCCACCTGCCTGTTAAGATATACATCAAAGTCTGCAAACCCCCAGAAGGTAAGAAAAACCTTTCAACACATGTACAAGAGACAGGCTAAGGAAGACAAAAAACTTACAAAGTCAATATGCATAGTATAAGCTGCAACCATATAACCACAGGGGGAAATTATGATGGACTAGGAAACAAGACAATGTTGGACACAAGCATGTCCTGATAAAGGTGATGCATTATCAGACTATCTGGCAATGTCACAGCCAAATTACAGTTCAACTGTTTGTCAAGACGTGAAGGGGGGTCAAAGTTGTACTTTCAAGAGCCGACGACAAAAAGCAGCAGCCAAGGCATGTCTCCAGAACTGGATAGTGATAGATCCATACAAAAATCAAGGCAAATTTAGAACTAAATTTGGTATCTAAATTTGCTGCACAAAACAGTCAAGTACATACAAAAGATCCTATACTCCTGATACTAGATCATACTCCTCTAGTTATAAACAATATTGCCATGGCATATCTGGTTTCCTAATGAGGATTCATCAGTTTTTTCAAGGGACAACACCGCCCTTCCTAAAATTTCACCTATCTTATTAGAGTAATTGCAGTAAATAACTGACCAATTTATATCTTTCTAGCTTCAAAGATAGAATTGAGGCCTCATAATGGAACACAAATTATTCAATAAAAAACAAACACAATATATTTGAACCAGCATAAAAAGCAATGTCAAATCAGCCACAATCTCAAAAGGCCATCTTATTTTAGTTCACATCAATTTTATTCCTTCAACGAAGTACTACTGGATGATTGGATCTCAGTTAACCCATTAAACTGGAATATCCTCTAAGCCGCTATCAAACTCATCAGAGAACTCGCAGTAACAATCACCGCAGCAGTTGCCATCATCATCGTCGATGTCGAATTCATTGAATTCGATGATGCCGCCGGTGTAGTAATCGCTCTCCTCATCAGACTCCTCAACCAGTAACCCCTTGCCTTTTTCAGCAGCAGTATATCTTCCTATCTGAACATCATCTTCAACCTCCAAATGCTCATCTTTTTCATCCACTTCATCAACATTGGACGCTTCAGTAACATCTTCCGCCACCACAATTTTTCCGCTTACGAGAGAAGAACAGCCAATGTTAGTCTCTAACTCCAAACTGATTTCAAGATTATGCTTATCGATGGATTCAGATTCAGCCTCTTCGAAGGCCTGACCATCATCTTCTGTCTCCACCATTTTTCCCCTCATGAGAAAAGAACAACCGATGATTGGCTCATCCTCTAAACTGGTTTCCAGTTTTTTCCTCTTGCTGGATTCAAATTCAACCTCTTTGGCTTCTACCGTCTGATCAAAATTTTCATCGATGGAAATTGGCAGGTCAAGCCTGAGTTTTGCAGCAGCATTTCCCTCCTCATTTTTTCTCATATCTGCCATGGATGAAGGTTCTGTGTACTTTGGGGGCTAGGGTTTTGAAGAATTCTCAGATGATAAGAGGCATAAATTCAGCCTCAGCCTCGCTTGTCAGGCCTGTTTTATTAATTGTCCATTTCTGCCTTTAAAAAACAACAAAACATCTTTTCCAGCTGGACAGAGACCAACCAAAACAGCTACATAATAAGAATAAGAGGATCCAATAGTACTTCAGTCCATCTAGTCAAGATTTTCAGCATCACCTCCTACTATTTTTATATCAGAGAAATTAAAGAAACAACAGGTTGAGGCTAATAAATTGACGTCCTGCTTATAAGGAACAATAATTTTCACAAATATGCTTACAACATGGTAAACCAAAATATTACGAAAAAAAAAAAACAAAATAACAAATATTATATCCTAGATATTGGTGGTAGTTGTTTTAGTGAAACATAAATCATAGTTCTAGATAATATCATAGATGCAACAATTAGTAATTTTCAACAGGTAATGCATCTCAAAAACAGATAAAGTTCCAATAATAGCATATAATAGACTAAAAAAAAAAAAACAGTGCAAACAAGGATAGCAAAGCACAATAAGACAACACAGATGTTACGAGCTCAGAACTGAAGCCCTAAATTAAAGTGAATTGACTATGAAGCAAAGAATATATAAATAATCTGATAGTTCCAGCTACAATAAACATACAAATGCATAACCAGATACTTAAACAAGACTTTCTATGCTTGAAGCTGCACAATCAGCAACCTCATAATGAATCCTGAGTTTTGATTTCCAGCAGTTTGGTCATGTATCATAGTTGCATCACCTCAACATTAAGTCTCGCAATCAGCTTAGAAAATAAATTTGTTTTTTATGCTAAGCAAGGTTTAGAAATAAGACAATTATATTAGAAAATTAGTTTGGTTACATGCTAGGGAGACAACAATTGATGACATACATTTATTAAGATGATTACATGACCAAAATAATGAGAGAAAACAATATTTACATATAATGTGTATTGAAACTGAATGTACGTATTAATCGATATATAATGTGGTAGATACTGAAAAAAGGGGGGTATGATTTGCTTATATAGAAGTTATAAATGATATGTATATAATGTAACATGTGTAAGGACACAAATGCATATATTAGTTAAATTTCCAAATATTATAGGCCTTCAGAGATTAGCATTAAGCACATACTTATTTGCTTGAGTTAATATCAATTTGCTATCTAAACTACGACACATTTTTATCCAGTTAGTACCTAAACCTAAAAGAAATTCTGATCACTAACCATATTTAACGAAATTATCCGATTGCTACCTGAACTCAATTTTTGACACATTTTATTGTCAAAAAACAGTTGCCGAAAAAATAGAAAATTCAATCTACCTTCAAACATCAACCAAAATGAGTGAGTCATATGACTCACTTTCGAAGTTCAATTATAACCCTGAGTCAGTTTCATGATTCCTGTAAAAAAAGGTTCAAAACCCTAAAATGATTTTGTTCTATTCGGGCTTGAATCAAACGTGAATCATGGAATTATTTAGGTTTATAATTTAGCATCGAACAAGAGCCATTTTGCCATATGACTCATGTATTTTGACGGATATCGAAGGTTGCTTGCATTTTTCAAGTTTTCAGACCGGTGTTTTGGGCAGAAAATTAAGTTAATGTAGCAATTGGAAAATTTCATAATATATGGCTAGTGAATAGTGATCAAATTTTTTTTAGGTTTAAGCACCAACTGAAAATAAATGCACCTTAAGGTTTAAATTTTGTGGGATATATCAATGAAGAAAATGGGGGAATCAACAAAAATGTAATATATAGGATTCAGATAGGATGGAATAAATGGAGAAGTAAGCACTCCATATTTGTGATTGTAGAATATAGCCAAATACAAGGGAAAAGTTTATAAAACAATCATATCACAATGGTGTTGGGTGACTAAATATGAACATGAATAAAAGCTGAGGGTAGCAGAAATGAGAATATTGAAATGGATGCATAAATATACAAGACTGGATATAATAAGTAATGATCGCATTAAAAAGAAAGTGGGGGTATTCCAAATAGAAAGGTTTATTATTGAAAAATAGATCCCAAAAATGAAACAAAGTAGATATTAACTTCTCCAGTTTCTTAATAAATTACATAGTACGTTTATTGTTGAAAAAGATAGATCCCAAAAATGAAACAAAGTACGGGCCATGGTGATCCCAATAGAAATGCTCATATTGAAAAATAGATCCCAAAAATGAAACAAAGCAGATATTAACTTCTCCAATTTTTTAATAAATTACATAATACGTTTATTGTTGAATAAGATAGATCCCAAAAATGAAACAAAGTATGAGCCATGTTGATCATAAACAATTCTTGAGGTGTGTCTAAAAACATTGCAGAATTACTGAGCACTAATATAATCCTATCATAGTTGAATACTTTGGAACCATGTAGATGTGGCAACCCAAACCAGAATCATATGTTGATGTAAATTATGGATACAAGCAACATCCAGTCGAAACAATTTCCCAACTAAAATCACAAATAACAAAAACCCATTAGCTATTTAATACAGTAGAATTCAATACACGACAATGACACAGGTTATTAACAACCAAAATACTATTTAAACACAAGTGTAAAAAGGGCAAAATAGTAAAATTACCAAGTAGATTGGGAACCGATCTGCAAGGTTGTAGAGGAAGAATCTGTTCGACATCAGGAAATAGATTATTGGTTGATGTAGAACATGAAACACTTATAGGAATTACAAGATGTTAATTCAGGTAAAACCAGTTGGAATTAGGTTTCATGTTAACAATGGTAAGCGTCGTCAACTAGTCACAGTTCCACAATCGACTTTGAAATTCATGCAAGGTGATAGGAGCGAATAAAGCATCCCAGGTTTTATAGAGATAGTAGCAGTGTCGTACTGCACATCGCTCTACACTAACACTCCTCATTATCCACAGGAGAAAGATTGGGTATGACTCCTAGTGGCCATCAGAGAAGAGAGTTCAAAACATGGAAGGCAAGTTGAGAAACGGGCTATGGAGTTTTTTAGAGGGTGATGGGGTAATTCTGGGATCCAGTTAATCCTCTTAGATTGTTGAAAGTTAGATCCTAGAAGAAACAAAGTACGGAGATCATAAACAATTCTCGAGGCATGTTTAAAAGCACTGTCATAAAGGATTTACTTGTGTAATTCCCTAGGATACAACAAGACGTCTACTATATAGGATCAGGAGCAGCAGCGAAATCGAACCGCCCTGCCAATTCAAAGAAGAAGAACAAGTTGTTTCTAGTGCAAGAGAAATGCAAAGAGGAAGAAACATACGTGTAGGAAATGTATGTGAGTATAATGTGTATAGTAAAAAACATGCGATATTTACATGGAAAGACCAACATTCATGCGCCAAAAAATAGCTTAACATAGAAAATCTTGAAATTAGGAACCACTGCAACAAAATTTTCCATTTGCAAAACAGAAGTGGTGTCAGTGGATGAGTTTATCCCCACTGCCCTGTGTAAACTTAAGAAGTGGAAAGACTTGATCAAACTGAAATAACTTGTGGAAAAAAGAATCAAATGACTCAATTTGTGGACCAAGTCCTAAAATACCCAAGCAAATAAAATATTCTAATAAAAAATTTATTTAAATATCTTTTGAAATACACAATCCAACATTTATCAGGCCTGAAACAATTCCTACACATGATAACAACTTGAACATTGCAAACAAAGTCCACATGCAAAGTTTTGTAATGGATAATAATTTTGATGATCTCCAACTTACTCATGCTTAGTGCACATGTAAACAAAAAAAAAAAGAAAAATACTTTTAAAGGCTATGATATTCACCAACCTTAGCCAATATCAGACCGCCAGGTTTGAGATTTGCATTTGAATGAATTGGTCCTCTACTGTCGTGAATAGCCTGTCAAGCAGAACAGTTTGTTGGTTTAATAAGAAAAGTACAAATAAGTGAGTGTCATTTACATTATTAGGATAAAGTAAGTATAATTACCCTGAAGCATCTAAACTCAAGCCCAAACTTCTCAGAAATCTCACTATACAGGTCTTCAATAAGAATACAAAGTCCTTCATTTCAATATGTGTGCCTCCCAATGGTGTATTGAACATCTAGACTGATGTGATTCATCATTGTACACTAACCACCATCTTTCATTGTTATATCTTTTTCCATCATCCTTTTTCCTTTTCTTTTTGTCATTCCTTTTTTTTTATTTTTTGTTTTCATTAATGTGTTCAATCTTCCTTCTTCCTCATAATTTCTTGCATAACAACAAAACACAACTACTTTGAGTTAGGCACTCACATGCAACCACCTCTCTAGCCAATGGAACACAACACGTAGCCAAACAGGCATGCATTATCCTCATCAAACCACCCAACTTAGTTCACCTTCAGTTCCAATACTTCAAACTTTTGTTTCAACTAACCATCACAACTCAAATGAAGTCAAAAATCGTCCTCCAATCAACACACCGTTGCACCAAATCACACAAAAAACAACATACCCGAATTCCTCTGCCCAAATTCAATAAATTACACCAATCAAACTCGAAGCCAAGAAATGAAAGGAATTAAACTGAACACTAATAAAGTTCTAACTCCTGCTAGATGCATATTAACAAAACAAAAAACTTTTGTCGGAAGAAGACGCATACCATAAACCCTCTTCTGCTTCTTACAGTATTCCGGAGTGATAATGAATACGTGTTTGGTTTTAATCCAACCAAGATTCAACGGAGGCAGAAGACAGTGGAGAAGGTCCTCTGCAACTGATTCATGCCGGAGCTGCAGCTTTCCTATTGAATCGAATCTCTCGGTCTGTTTCCATTTTTGTTCCATTCTCAAATTGCAGTGGTTCTTAAATTGACGGAGGAGATGTTGTTCCATTCTCAAATTGCAGTGGTTCTTAAATTGACGGAGGAGATGGTTCGCAGAGGTGGTGAGACTATGATGGTCACGGTAGGGTTACTAGGGTATGCTGAATAGGGACGATAGATGGGTGGGTTGGATGCTGGTGTTACCGGCGAATCGACGGTGAAGGTTATATGCATATTGATGAGAGGACAAAATTGGAAAAGAAAAGATACGGTGTACTTAGTAAAATAAGATATAAATTAAACACAAAGATAAAACACCATGAAAAAGGTGGACACCCCATTGGATGATGACAATGCATGGATTAATAAGATTTCTGAGGCGATTAAGAAGAACCCTCCGCCTGTTGAAATCAGCAGCTCAACCTCGCATTTGTTTGTCGGAAAATCAATTCATTGCAATCAAACAGGAGGAAATGGGAAAGGAACTATCAATTTTGATTTCCCCAAATCATCATCCCAATTTGCCAAAAAGTCTCCATTTAGGGTTTCACCAAATTGTAGTTTCAATGGATGCAAAGTATCAAGCCAGCAGTTCAAATTAGGTTAGTGATACCAGTATGTGCAGCTCCACCACCGACCATAGAAGCCGTCCTATTTCCACCACAAATTCCACCGCCGGACGCCGCCGCCGCCACGTCGGTGGAATTAGCTTCTACTTTGGGCAAGCTAAAATATGAGAAAATAAACCGAACAGGGGTTCAACGGTTTAAAAATGGGAGGCGTACTTAATATAAGAGGGGTGCAAATATCCGTACCCAAATGTAATTTCAGCATGCCAATAAGCCGAAATCGTATATAACTTCCGAGTTCCGATAACTGATTGGCTTATTATATAGTTTTCAGCCTTATGGTTTACACGTGATTTAAAAGGGCCAGGCCCAATAATAGTTTCTTACTTTCTTCTTTTTAGTAAGTCCAATAATATACTTTACGAATTCAAATTATGTAGTCGTGTTTACCTATCCATTGTGGACACATACGAATTTAAATTATACAGTTCTGCTCATCTATCCATATTAGTTTTATTTTCTATATAACAAAAGGATGAAATGATTACATATTATCGATGGATATATTAAGAGTTGCCCACGATAGACATTTGAGCAAAATCATCAAATTATAAATTAAATTAATCTGACAAGGAAACATCAAATGCCTGCGAATGGTCATTGTGTAAAATTTTGTTTGTGTGATCTAAAACTCTATTTTATCTAATAAGATGATTTTTTGTTGTATGCATTTAAGATACATACGATGAGGTTTGGGTCGCATCGAATCCGATTCGGATTCGTGCATTCTTTTTTATTTTTTTTATCCTAATCTTTATATTTTGTTAGTCATACATTTATATTATGTTAAGCATACCTTTATGTAATACTTTAATTTTAAAAAAAAATTCCTAATTTTGACAAAAAAAACCCCTAATTTTGATGAAAACATTATAATTTCAACACATAAAAACCCTATGTAACATCCCCGACCAAAACATACACGTCATTAGATATTCATTTCATGCATCAAATGCATTTCGTATTATTTATATGTTTTTAGGTAATTAGTATTGAGAAACTCCTATTATAATTGATTGAGACTCGAATAATCTTTGAGCGCATAATATAAATTATTTGATTAATGATGATATAAATTATGTTGAATTTTGTAAAAAAAATAAATCTAATATATATATATATATATATAAACATAAACTATATATGTTAATATATATATATATAAGAGTTGCAGTAGCATATATAAATATATATAAGTATGCAAAAGTAAGTATAATATTATAATATATACATAAGTAATGCATGCAATTAGCAACAGCATGCATATGTATATATATATATATATATGAAAGTTAAATAATAAAATAATATATAAGTATAACTACGTAGCACATATTATATGAAAAGCAAATTATTATTATAATAATAAAGGAAAAGCAAGTTTAGCAAAAGTTGGTAAGGCGGCGGATTCTTAAGTAAGTAATAAAGGAAAAAAAACAGACAGAAGAAAAGTTACAGCGAAGAAAAAAAACAGAGAAACAGAGAGGGATGGAAAGAAAAAAAACAGAGGGAAAGAAAATAAAAATAGAGAAGGGTTTGTGATTTTGATTTCGTTTCTTCACCGATTTTCTTCAGAATTTGAGGGGAGCTCGTAGGGATGTGTTCTTCGATTTGATCGGAGTGAATTCTCAATATTTTTCCCGAAAGGTATAAAGAAATTAGTGAATTATATATGTCTCTAGTTATTATAATTCATCAGATGTTTTGGTAGCTTGGTAGGCCGAATTAGGAAAAGCTAAAAACATGAAAGTTATAGCCCTATCTGTTAGTTAAACTCAGGAGCAAACCGTGGATGACTCGGTTAAATATTGAGTGAGATAATGTCAAAATTCCAGGGCTTGCTTTATAATGAATCGGTTCGAAATCGGTTAATTATGCTATGTTTGTAGCCTAACTTTATACAGGTTGGAGAGTGAACTAGGAAAAGTGTTAAACATGAAAGTTGTAGAGCTATACGTTAAGTTTCTATAGAATTTTACCTTGCTTGATTCGAAATTTTATAATTCAAGTTATAAAAGGAATTCTGAACATAGTTGAATACGTCGAAAGAATAAAGGTTGTTAGAATCTTGTATCATATGCATATATGAAATAAATGAAATTAAACATACATGCATTGCATTTCATTGCATAATGGAAATAAATATATTAATGGGACGATTAGGCTAAATTGCATTGAATCGTATAGGAGCACGGGCTGTAGAACGAGAGGAGGAAGCAGAGTGACGAACAAATCGTTTATCCTAGGCGGGTGAGTGTAAACCATATATGTGACTTATATGTTATGTGATTTATACGCAATGAGATGCAATTTATATGCAATGTTGTTATGTGAGTTATATAAAGATGTGTATTTATATGGATTTATCATTGGATCAAATGATATATTGGCAAATGTATACGTGATCATATGTTCAGATGATTGATGTGTTGCATAACATATAGCATGAAATTAAAAAGGTCTGTGACTGTCTTGCTATGGATCTGTATACACAGTGGAGACCTTCGGATCATATTCATATTGGAGACCTACGAGTCATATTCACAGTGGAGACCTTCGGGTCAAATCATATTGGAGACCTACGGGTCTATATACACAATGGCATATTGGAAATCTCGGGACAGATCCAAGCTTGAGCAGTTCACAGAATAATAAATCGGACATAGTTGCATTTGTACATGATGATTATATTGTTGATCAATGTTAATGATTGTTATTTGCTAGATATTTAATTAAAGTAATGGTTTATATTCACTGAGTTGCGACTCATAAAAATCGCATATTTATTTTTAGGTTCAATTGTTTTTTGAAGTGAGTTTGTATATATAGACGCCACTCTATATCAGGTCGGCCGGCTGATGCTTCGGGCAACCTTCTCCTCCTCTGCATTTTGCATTTTGAACACGTGTGTCATAAGTTGTATTTAATATGAATTATGCTGGGATATGAGTTGCGTGTTTTAATCCTATATGATTTTAGTTTTTAAAAAATGTTTTTATACCCATATGGATAAATGAAACGTCAGCATGATTTGCCTAAAAGATGAATATTTTATTATGAGATATACGTCATAGGGGTATAGGGTGTTATACCCTAATTTGTACATATATACATTTATGTAAATATTACGCATACCTTTAAGTAATACTAGCAGTGTACCCACGCGATGCGTAGTTTATTATTTATTATAGTAGTATATACTATCGGTATTAAATTATATCTTATATAAATACTTTCACATCAAATTATATCTTACTATTCATTTTTATAATTTTTTTTAATTTATAACTCAAAAAAACCAATTTAAGCTAACTCAAAACTTATAGGACCCTTATAAGAAAAAAAAGAAAATACTATTAAAGTCCAATTATATTAAGCTAATCTAATTAATTTGTATATATAAAAGATAGATACACAATACACTTTGAAACCCTAAATACTCACCCAACATATCGTTTCTTCTCCCAACGGCTCTTTTTGCCTTCTCTTCAGTCTTTCGCCACCAACCTCTAATATCAACTCCGGCACACCTCTTCCCACCGCTTGTTTCATCGTTGCCCCTTCCGCATTGGCCACAAACTTTCATCTTCATCATCTCTTTCGGAATACACATATTCGAGATGTTTTCTTACTAATTAAGTTCGGCGTCGGCATCGAAAATGATGGAGATGAAGAGCTCTCAAGTGTGAACGTCGAGGTTAACCGGATTCTGTCGACAGTGGCCTAGATTGACTATAATGGATATGATAGCCTATACCAAGAACTTTGTTCTCTAAATTTTTTTTCTATTTTTTTGTTTTTCCTTGCCAATCTTATATAATGTACATATAACTTACTCAGGAAGATTTATAATATAACTTACTCAAGAAGATTTATAATATAGCTTACTCTGTAAGATTTATAATATTGAACAACACAAATAGCTTATCAAGAAAGATTCTATTTTTAAAATATTTTTAATGACATGACATTTTTTGGCGGGAAAATGGCAATCTTTAATGTATACATAACTTACTCAAAAAGATTTATAATATAACTTACTCTGCAAGATTTATAATATAGCTTTTTCTACAAGATTTAGAATATTGAACAACACACAAATAACTTATCAAGAAAGATTTTATTTTTTTAATATTTTTAATGACATGACATTTTTTGGGCGGGAAAATGGCATTCTTGTAAATATTTACAATTGTCCTGTTATTAGTATAGTATAGATTAGTCATATCTTTATATAATACATAAATGTATTTTAACATAATATAAGTATATGTTTAACATAACATAAAAACCTTATATGTATGCTTAACATAATATAAAGGTGTGATTAACGTTATATAAATGTATATTTAATATAATATAAAAATATACTTAACATAACAAAAAAATCCTAAAGATATACTTAATATAACATAAAACCATAAAGATATGCTTAACATAACATAAAAGTATGTTAAACGTTATATAAATGTATACTTAATATAATATAAAGGCCCTAAAGGTATGACTAACATAATATAAAGGTATGCTTAACATAATATAAAATTATGTTAACATAACATAAATGTATAGCACTTGGAGTGAATTTGGGTGGGTTTGAGTGCATCCACCCAGGCACGTGAGGTCACGTGGCCGAGTCGGTTCAGGTGCACGGATCCTAGATTTGTGCACCTGTTACATAAAAGTTTTTGTATTTTTTTTTTATAGAAATATATCTCCAACATCATTCCAAAAAAAATTAGGGTAGTATTTGTGTGTACCAAATATATGGATCATAATTCAATCCAAAAAAAAATTAGGATAGTGTTTATCTGTACTAAGTACATGGATCATGATTCATGCAACTGGGTTCGCTTGGATCGGGTTGGATCCGGTCAGGTCTGAATCCGCGCCCAAGTTTTTTTTTTTTTTTTAATGTCATAACCTTTATATTATATTTGTATAACTTTTATATACAAATATCATAACATTTAAGTGAATAACTTAGATTTTTCAATATAAAAAATTCATGTAATATAGCTGAAGTTTTTATATTACACAAGTATAACCTTTATGTATATATATCATAACTTTTAAGCAAAATTACTTAGAATTTTTTCAGTACAAGTAACATAATTAAAAAGTTATGTAACTTTTATGTTATATAAGTATAACATTTATGTTATATGAGTATAATATGTATGTATAGATTTCATAACCTTTAAGTGATATTACTTAAACTTTTTTCAGTATATATAATACAAAAGGTTATGCGAACATAACATAAAGGTTATACGAATATAATTAAAAGGTTAGATTCGCTAAACTAAAAGGTAAGACGAAAATAACTAAAATTAGGTGTGAGAGCTAGGGTTTGAGCTCAAATCCTAAAGTGCGTGAATGCATGTGAGACGTATTTTTAGCACCTTTCGAATCATATGATCCAAATAATATGGGTCATAACCCATACATTTGGTGAATACAAATATGTGTGATAAAATTATTCATTAATTTCTTGGATCAAAACATTCAAAGCCTTTTGAGAACTCTTTGAACGAACATATGTAGTTACTAATCAGTACTTACTATTTAGCCATTAGCAGGTTTAATGGGTTGGTACAGTCATCATCAACTTAGGTTGCATCACTCCTTCTAGGATCTTATCAAGTCGCTTATACTTCAACACAACTAAATTTTACGAATTGAATTATCCGACTTATGATCTAGATTTATCCATTGTTGTGCGCAGTGATGAAGACGGAGACAAATTTGTCGAGGGAAGTCCAATTAACAATAGTGAAAATTAGATATATTATAAAATATATTTTTTCATTTTACAATAATGAACATTTGTTATATTTCTGATATTCATTATTTTTTTTCACAAATTTTAAAATATAGATAATAGTTAGTTTTTTCAGATTTTAAAGTAAGAGAATTATGTTTGTGATAACCTACCAATGCATTTTATGAAAATTTGTACTAAATATTTAATGACAAAAATGATAAAATTCAAATATTGGATACTAATTTATTATAAAAAAAAATTCAAAGATTTGTGACCACAAATATAATTTACAAATTTCAAGAAAACTTACACCGACATTATATATTTTGAATTCGGTATCTAAAATGATTTAAAAAATAATTATTGAATATTAATTTATTGTAAATTATAAAGATAGATGACTCATGATATATGATTAAGGAAAAAATATATATTGAAGAAAAAATTAAAATTTTATATAAAGGAGAATTGTAGCTCAATTATATTTTTTAACATTAAAAATAATGACAATTACATTATAATTTTTTTCTATGTATTTTTTCAAAAAATAATTTTAAAATTATCAATCTATATTATGATTTTTTTTTTAAAATTCCAAGGGGCCATTGCCCCTGGCCCTCACCTACCTCCGTCACTAGTTGTGTGTATATCGGCATTAATTGTATGAAGAACAATGAAATGTAAGAGTTTGAAGTATCTGTTCAGTTAAAATAAGTTTAACATAAGGCGTAAAAGGATGAGTTTGAATTGGTGAAAGATGATGAATGCATCATTTTTATCATCTGAGAAAGTTTAACATTGTAGCCGATATCTTAAGTGGTAAGACGAGGAGCTAGTGAGTTGGCAATAAGTTCTCAAAGTTGAGAGTTGAGGTTGTTTTGCCACCGAGTAATATAGTAGAAATTTTGGCAACCTTAGTGGTATAGCCTACCTTAAAGGATAAACAACAACTTAAGTGTTGTGATGTATGGTTAAAATTTCATGATTAATAATTGATGAACATCATAAACGACAAATGTTATAATACGACAACTCATACATTCTCATAATATGATGGTTGAAAATGATAAACGACAAGATCTAGTTAGGATATGATAGTTGACGAAAATATACGACAAAATTTAAGATTCGATATGTTGATAACCGTAAATAACAAATTTTAGGATATGACAATTGGCAATGACAAGTTTTATAATACAATGGTTGATAGTTATAGACGATAAGTCATGAACAGTTGGTGGCGAAAGTGTCGTATATGACAGTTAGTAGTTATAAACGACAAATTTTAAATTACTAATATTAAATCATGATGATAAATATAAGATTTCGCATACCATAATAATAATAAATAATAAATTTTTTGATGTCATAAACAAACGATAAATTAAAGATATGATGACCCACGATGGCAAATGATAAAAAAATTATCTATCCATGTAGTATGTTAAAAAACAACTCAACCCCATAAGAAATATAGAGAAGTGTCCATTTACAATGAAAGAGTTAAGAATATTAGTAATGTTTTATTTTGTAAATAACGCATGATATAGTGATCAGAATTTCTAGTACTTGATGTATAAAACACCAATTCTATATTCTGAAAAATAAAAAATATTAAATTCACATGGTAACAAATTGTCATATTTTTATCTTGTTTTACTCGAGTAACGATGAAAGATTCACACGAAAAGAAACATAAGTTGCCTCTCCCATGCCATGACATTACAAACACCAATATATTAGAATATATATATATATATATATATATATATATATATATATATATATATATATATATATATATATATGTAAGTAGTTGAGAGTTGAAAAATTAATAACAGCAAAATTTGGTGTGTGGAATTAATTAAATAAGTGAAGATGGAACCACGTTTGTAATAAGAATCCATAAATGCCACGTCACAAAAGAAAAAATGGTGACGTAATAGTTGGGCCCACAGCCGTGTCGAGGTGGCTGCCACCCAGCTCACGGTGTTGCATGCCCAGACAGCGGTTTCCATTTTCCGCCAAAATCTCTCTTTCTCTCTGCGTTATGAGAGAGAAAAGTGAGAAGAGAGAGAGAGGAAGAAGAAACAAAACGCCATTGATTTCAGCTGCCAAACAACCCACAGAGCTTTTTGAACACCTGGACCTTCTCTTCTTCCACCACATCAATTTTCCACCATTTTCATTCGTCACTCTCTTTCTCTCTCTAGATTTTCTTTTTTTTCAAAACTCTCACTCCCTTCAATGCATGTGGATTCTTGTATATGGGAGATAAAAACACACACACACACACCCTCTCATTTAATCTTTATAATGATCTTAACTCTGGTTAATCTCCCACTCTCTCACTACTTTTTAACTCTCACTCCCACAAAGTAACAACAGGTTTTAGGGGCATAAAAAACAAGGAGGATGAATGAAGAAAGCACAAGTGTCGTATCTACTCACATTTCTCTTGCTAAATTTAGAACACTTAATCACACTAACCTTCACAGCCCATCACTTCATCTCATTATAAGAGCCCACCTCCCCCATTTACCTATCGCATTCCTCCTCTCTCTATCTTCCCCTTTCTCTCTCTACAAAAAGCCCTTCCCCTAATTCTTCCC
The DNA here is from genome assembly GCA_028654395.1 of Scutellaria barbata. Taxonomy (NCBI): domain Eukaryota; kingdom Viridiplantae; phylum Streptophyta; class Magnoliopsida; order Lamiales; family Lamiaceae; genus Scutellaria; species Scutellaria barbata. Next base: position 16,787,854 of record CM053646.1, read on the forward strand.
TTCTCTGCTACTTAGCTACCAAAAACAGAAATGGCGAGAAACGAGGCAACTTTCACTGGGAATGGAAAAGGCCTAATGGGAAGCAGCAGCAGCAGCAGCATTGCCGCCACCGCCGCGAGAGAAGACAGAACCAGCACCACCAGCCGCCGCCAACGGAGCCGCCGCCGTGATGAGGCCTCACGGCCCGACCTGTTCTCGGGCCCAGAGTTCATAGTCCACAGAGGGCCCAGAATGCCCAGGATCAGGCGCGCGAGTCTTCACTCCCTCGCTTTGCCCACCCCGCACGTGCACGTGCCACCTCCTCCTCCTCCCCCCGCACGTGTAAACCCACCCCCCCTTTTTCTCATTCTTAAATTTTCCATTTTAAGTATCATTTTTTTTCTCTATAACGGGAAGTAATTAAAAAGGAATAATATAACCAATTTTTCCCCAATTTAGTTCAAACATAAAAAAAAATATAATTAATTTTGGTTTATTTTAAAAATTACTATTCAAATTTCAAAATTTTACATCAAGATTGAAAATTTGTTATTTTTTTTATTTTAATCTTTTCTTCAAGATTTGATTACTGATCTATAATTTTACAATTATTTTGTGAAAGGATTGGCGGATTTGGGAATTTAAAAAAGAAAAATACAAAAAAAAACAAAAAACAAAAAACCTTCAAGGCTTAATAAATGGCCTGCAATTTTATATTGTTTTCTTTGGGGAAATAAATTATAAATAAAAATTGTATAAAACATTTTTTTTTTTTTTTGACTTGAAAAGTTGAGTGGCAGGTTAAACACTTTCACCGACAATTGGATTGCAAGGGATTGATCCCTTTGATTCAGAAGCCGCGGCGGCGACGCCGCCGTCGTGGTGGTGGATGTCTTTATGGTGCATCCAAGAATTTCATGTCATTTAATTCTATTTAATTATCTGCAAATTTTCAAGAATTTGATTGATTTATTCGAATATAAATTTACGGAAATTAAATAATCCAATTACTTTACGGACTTTTTCATCAATTTCGCTATTTTGTTTTATTTTAAAAATATTTTAATGTTTTTTTGAAGCTATCATACGTTGGAAAATTTTGGAATTATTATAGTAATAGCACATGTTTTATTGTAAATGTTTTTGGTCTATGGCTAACCACTTTTGTAGCCTTGTCTCAATTCCAGGCGGTGCACTCTGGATTTTCATCTGCTTTCGTAACTGCAATACATTTTTATTTCAAAAACATTTGTCTTTTTATTTTTTAGTTAATAAATATTTATTTAAGAAATGCATAAACTCGTCACTTGTTTAGGATCCATTTAATTAGTACAATGTATGAACATCATCAATACAATGTCACATTTTACTTTTCTTGTTATTAAAAGTTTGTCAAAGAGATCATCATTGATACACAGAGTTTTCAATATATATTTGCAGGAAATTGATATCTCGAAACTGGCTTATCTTTTCAAGAAGCAGCTAAAGAACAGTGATGTTGGTGTGCTAAGAAGAATGATCCTTCCAAAGGTTCGCCTGAAATATTTGCACGTTATGTCTTGTGCTTTTTTTCAAGTGCATTAATCATATTTTGACGATCAAACTTGTAAACTAATGCGCCGGTTCATACCCTAATCGGGTGTTTGTGATCGTTGTTTTCAGAGAGAGGCGGAGCTTCATCTTCCAATTCTTGAGGCAAAGGAAGGTGTTCCAATTAGCATGCTCGATATGGATGGCATTCATGAGTGGTGGTTCAAGTACAGGTGAGAATCGATGTGGTTGCTATTTTCTGACATTTATTCTCTCGAATAGATAATCTAATCTAGTCTTTGCAATTGTCACTCAATGGTTTTGATCACATTTACTTGTTTTGCTATGTTTTTGAATTAGTTTCCTTGTTCTTACTACGCGCTTAGATCCCCGTCTCATAATTGTAATTGGATATTCTAGTTGATTATGTTCTTGTTTGGTAAAATTTAGGCGCGATTATACTCACGTGCATTCAACTACTTTATTACTACATGTTTGGTACCACCAAGGCGAGTATAGTAATGTGTTGCTTGATGAAAAATAGGTTTTACGGAATAGAAAATAAACTTTTCGCATTGATAAATAGTGTAAGAAATGTCGTTGCTTTTCTTTAGTCACGAATAAATTTATAAAACGCCGTTCTTATTCACACTAGATCTTTCATTTCTACCTCATTAGTGAATACCAAGTTGAATGTAGAAAAATGTCGATATCAGAACATTAATTACAAACATTCGATATCTGTATATCCATGTCATACTCGTTCGCTTCTTTTGTCGTTTCTTGAAACAGATTCTGGCCAAATAACAGCAGCAGGATGTACGTGCTCGAGTACACGGGTAAGATATATCTCATCAAAAATTCTTTGTCCCTTCATTTCCTTTTATACGATCTCATTGGCACTGAACTCAAACTCATTTTCACAAACAGGGGATTTTGTGTACACCCATGGCCTGGTCTCGGATGATTTCATTCTCGTCTACCAAAATGTCGAAGATGGAAGATATGTAAGCACATACATCTCTAAATATCAATATCAATGATCAATACTTATTACTAATCTTGTGAGTATAAACAGATCATCGAAGCAAGGAAAAACGGGCAAGATGATGCACCGAGGATATGCACCAACGTCATGATAAGCGAGCCCACAAATGAGCTGGCAGTCCCAGAACTCACAATGCTAGAAGACACAGAAATGATATACGAATACGACACCAACTTCTTGGACGATTCACCTCTCGACTACGTGGGAGAATTTGTCGACTTACCATACCTCGGATCGGACTCATCCTTGGAAGCCATTGAGGACTACAATCCTGAGGACTTCGAGTTCCAATGAATCAGTTAGTTTGGTTGGGAGTGTGTGTCAAATATGGAGTAGTGTGTTCTTTTTGGAAGAACTTTATGGGGTGGTAAGTCACTGCTGCACATATATATAATATATATTTCTCTCTATATATATATAGATATGAAATCAATAAAAGGGACCAAGAACATAATAACTTGGTCATAGAATTGCCCTTTTGATCTGCTGTAACTTTTTAAGTGCCTGAAATAGAGGTTTGTTGTTTTGGGAGATGTTGGAATTTAAGAGGGCTACTATGTAAGCTTTTGCAATGTTATTAATGTTGAATGAACTCAAATTATTATCCTAATTAATTTTAATTTGAGCTGCATGCAGTTATGAATGAGCTTTCTTACTATTATGATATGTGACAACAAGACCTCGGAGATATTAAAGTCTTATTGAAATGTCTATAAATATCACACACAAAAAAGGTTACTTTTAATTTTTTCAATTTAACTTGCTAATAGTAATTAAAATACTAAAAATACAAAAATATTGAAACATATAAAACTATCTCACATATCTAATATATATATTATTCATGAGATAATGAGAATGTTCAACTCAGAAGTCAAGTTCATTTTATTTTTCTTTTTTATGATAAATGAATTATATTTAGTTTTTACTTGCTTCTCTTCCTTTTGTCTTATCTGGATTGTTTCTATGCACTATTTTTAAATATGAGATCTTTTAAGGACTTGATAAAACATTTTTTTACAGGAAGTCAATGAACGTACATTATGAAATATGAATATACAAGGTTACGCAAAATGTATATTTGATAAAATGTACACGTTTTAAGCATATCTTATATGTGCTTAACAAAATTTATAAAAAAATTAAAAAATTGTTACTTTTCGAATAAGGAGTGATATTGTTTTACACTTTTAAAAATATGAAGGTGTACTTTTTGAAATATTACAATCCATTTGTGCATCAAAAGTCACGTTTGTACTGGTATGTAAGAAAAAGTGATAAATAAAATGTGTTTTATTTAAGATGTAATTACAATAATAAATAAAGGTTGTGATTTTTTTTTTCTTTGATAAATTCAAAATATAAGGATTGCAACTTAAAAAAAGTGGTGATTATTTTTTATTTTTTATTTGCAATTACACCATTATTTAAAGTATTATATATCATAACATAACTAGAAACACATCTCATTGGTACCTAACAAAATGAACAAAGTAATACTTTTAGAATTGTTCACGTCGGAATTTGTAATTGATTAATTCCTAATCGAACATCCAAATTGATATAAAAAGAAATGAAATTGAATGAAAAAGTGAGGTACAAAGTGTGTAAGTGCAGAAAACACTGTGTCCGAAGCCTACTCGAGCAATTTAACTCGGCTGATCCTGGACGGTTTTTGTGGCCGGCCAGAATCTTATGTAATTTATATTTAGAGAAAGCAGCTCTCTAGTGCTTAGTACAGAATGAAAATTCAAATCTTTTTACAAGTTAAAATTACATCTATTTATAGACAAAAAATACAAGTAGTTGGAGGTTATATCCACATCTCCACGATCTCCTCCTCAACCGCTCCCTATTCTTAAGGAAGGGGGGAGTTGGCTTAATCATCCACTTCCCTTTTTGTAGGATAGTTGGAGTGGTCTTCTCAAAATCCTGCTCATCTGATTTTTTCTGGGCTTTCTTGCCAAATCCTGGTCGGGTCGGTAATTGCCATTTCTGGCCGACCTCCTTAGCTGACAAAGTCTAGTTGAGTCGAGCTTTTCTGGTCGGCTCGTCCACTTCTGACCGGCCTTCTTAGATCGAACTCTTCTGGTCGGCTCGTTCATTTCTGGCCGGCCTCCTTAGATCGAGCTCTTCTAGTCGGCTCGTCCACTTCTGGTCAGCCTTCTTAGATCGAGCTCTTCTGGTCGACTCGTCCACTTCTGGTCGGCCTTCTTAGATTGAGCTCCTCTGGTCGGCTCGTCCATTTCTGGTCTTCTTATATTTGATTTTGTTCGACTCGGGTTAGGGATATAACAATAGCCCCCCAGGTCCTGGTACAGACATAGGATGTGCCGGGATCTGGACATAGCAGAAGACCTGACCCGAGTATTTTTACTCTTCGTGAAAGAATTTCATACTTGGTGTCCACCATTTTTAGGACATTTATGCTATGAACTTTTATGTTGTGTGCTTGGTTCGGTTGCCCCACCAGCCATAACTTGTATATTTTTCAATACTTGCTTGTATCACAACTTAACCTGCGCAGCTTAGACAAACCTTTTCATACTTGTACGTATTTTTTAATACCACATATCGAACTTGATCGGTCCTGGCCGGTCAATATCTAGCCCAGGGTAAACTCGAATGAAATCGAGATACAATCTTGGCCTTAGCCCCAATTCTTCCTGGACGACTCAGATGAGGTCGTAGCCTTTTTTGGATGAGGTCGTAACCTCTTTTGGGCCGTAACCTTACTGTTCCATCCGGCCTGGACAGCTCGGATGAGGCCATGGCCTTTTTTGGGCGAGGTCGTAACCTCTTTTGGGCCGTAGCCTTACTGTTCCATCCGGCCTGGACGGCTCGGATGAGGCTGTAGCCTTTTTTGGGCGGGATCATAACCTCTTTTGGGCCGTAGCCTTACTGTTCCATCCGGCCTAAATGGCTCAGACGAGACCGTAGCCTATTTGGGTGAGGTCGTAACCTCTTTTGGGCCGTAGCCTTACTGTTCCATCCGGCCTAGACGGCTCGGATGAGGCCGTAGTCTGGAACAATTTTAACAAAAATTTAAACTTTATTTAATAGAAAATTACAAAGTAAATTTACAGAGAAATTATTGGTCGTCATGGACCAGAGTTAAAATCTCCCGAGCAGCCCCATTCGGTGGGGGTAGAGGTAGTGCAGGCTGTGGTCCCTGCCTTTGTTGTTCCTGACCCTTTACATATTTTTTCAGGTGGCCCTGATCTATCAATTTCATCAGCTCGGCTAGAAGTGCCCAACACTCATCTGTGTTGTGGCCATTTGCCTTGTGATATTTGCAGTATTTATTCTGATTTAATCGGGCTAGATCTGTCTTCATTGTCCTCGACTCAGACAATAAATTCTTGTCCTCAATCTCTATAAGGACCTGTGTAGGAGTAACCGTAAGAATCTCAGTTACCTGGCCGGGTCCCCCTGCTTGGAAGGCCTTGAAATTTTCTGCCGGTCTAAACGACTTCATAGGCCTCATCTCTTCTCTATTTTCTGGTCTTCTCTCAATCCCGAAAGACTTCTCATCTGGAATTGCCTCTTCTGCCCCAATATATCTCTCTGCTCGGGTCAAGAGTTCGTGATAGGTCTTTGGACCTTCCTCGTGGACTGACCACCAAAACCTCGTTTTAGGCCTCAGTCCGGCCATGATTGCCATCAGCATGACGTCATCTGACACCTGCTTCATTTCTAGGACAAGCTTGTTGAATTTGTCCAGATAGGATTTTAGAGGTTCGGTCTTCGCCTGCCGCACGTTGACCAACCTCTCATTTGGGGTCGATCGCATCCTCGATCCCATGAATTGTGTTAGGAACAATTCAGCTAGCTCGTCCCATCCCCCAATTGAAGAGTTTGGGAGGGAACGGAACCATCTCGGTCCCCTAAGGTAAGCGGGAAGGTCTTGCACATCAGCTCTTCTCCTATGCCCTGCAGCTCTATCCAGGACGTGTAATTATTCAGGTGAGTGGCAGGGTCGATCTCCCCATCATATTGACTGATGCGGGGCATCTTGAACTTTGCTGGGGTGGTTAGGACGGAAATGTGCTCAGCAAAGGGGGTGGCCCGCTTCCAGCTCCCTCTATTTCTCCGGGCCTGAATGTCAGCCAATCGTTTCCGGAGCTCCTGCTCCTCTATTAGTTCCGAGTACCGGAGATTGTGGTCGATACTTTCATCGTGGAGTGGGGTCTCTTCTCGCTCCTGAGAAAGCCTGTCTGGCCTCCTAGCATCCATTGTTATGGCCGGTCCTACATTCTCTTGTGCGCATCGTCTACCGCCCCTTCCTCCTGTAAGGTCTGGACGGGCTCGGTGGTGATCAGTTCGAGCCTATACAGGGGAGGGGCTCCTTCGCGGCCCATCCTCGATTATTCGTTTTTCCAGGTTCCGTCTTTGCCTGGGTCCGCCTGAGGATTCAGAATCCTCCAGTAAGCCATTGGTCGCTCTGGCCCTTTCCCTCTGCTCGGCTTCTTTTAGCCTTTCATTCAGTTGCAGCATGAGGGCCCAAATCTCCATAGCGGTCATGGGTGGCTGAGTTGCTTCCACCGTGACAGGTACCGGTTGGGCTACCCCTATTGGGATTGCCAGAGGTGGTTGGTTAGACCCACCAGCTTGAGTCGACCGGATTTGGGAATCGGTGTCTGTTCGTTTCTCATGTTGAATATCGGAGTTGTGTTCAGGTGTTTTGAAATAGCTCCCTTCCTCTAGCGCCAAAATGTTGACGTCGGAATTTGTAATTGATTAATTCCTATTCGAACACCCAAATTGATATGAAAAGAAATGAAATTGAATGAAAAAGTGAGGTACAAAGTGTGTAAGTGCAGAAAGCACTGTGCCCGGAGCCTACTCGGGCAATTTAACTCGGCTGATCCTGGACGGTTTTTGTGGCCGGCCAGAATCTTATGTAATTTATATTTAGAGAAAGCAGCTCTCTAGTGTTTAGTACAGAATGAAAATTCAGATCCTTTTACAAGTTAAAATTACATCTATTTATAGACAAAAAATATAAGTAGTGGGAGGTTACATCCACCTCTCCACGATCTCCTCCTCAACCGCTCCCTATTCTTAAGAAAGTGGGGAGTTGGCTTAATCATCCACTTCCCTTTTTGTAGGATAGTTGGAGTGATCTTCTCAAAATCTTGCTCATCTGATTTTTTCTGGGCTTTCTTGCCAAATCCTGGTCGGGTCGGTAATTGCCATTTCTGGCCGACCTCCTTAGCTGACAAAGTTTAGTTGAGTCGAGCTTTTCTGGTCAGCTCGTCCACTTCTGGCCGGCCTTCTTAGATCGAACCCTTCTGGTCGGCTCGTTCATTTCTGGCCGGTCTCCTTAGATTGAGCTCTTCTAGTCGGCTCGTCCACTTCTAGCCGGCCTTTTTAGATCGAGCTCTTCTGGTCGGCTCGTCCACTTCTGGCCGGCCTTCTTAGATCGAGCTCTTCTGGTCGGCTCATCCATTTCTGGTCTTCTTATATTTGATTTTGTTCGACTCGGGTTAGGGATACAATTAGAATAAAACATAATACTTTTGGTATAAAAACTAAAAAAAGTAATACGTTTTAAGTAAAATAGAATAATTTTCAAAATAAAAACTAGTACTTTGAATTAATTTTCAAAAAAATAATAATAAGTAAAACTTTATGATATCTTTAAAGTTAAAATTTAAAAAAAAATTAAAAAAACTGTAAATAATACATTTTGAGTAAAAAAAAAAAAGGTATTATAAGGTGTGGTTGTAAAACGGTTTCACAATAAATATGGTATTGAATGTGTGGGTTGTATTTTGCTTTGCTAATACGTATATTATCTGAAAACTCGAATTAGTGATCTGTATTTTGTTTATCACCATGAAGTATTTTATATGAAAACTCGAATTTGCAGTCTGTAATTTACATTTGCAAAGATGTATTTCTTGTTATAACACTATACGTTAGTTGAAGCGTAGGTGCTTTTGTCATTGGGTAAAAAATCTCCCCTTTTTTAGTTTCGAACCATCATAACCTTGAAGAACACCTTAACCTTGAATTGTAAGTTTCAAAACAAAGGTAAATTAGAGATACATTTTTGGATAAATTTCATAACAAAATTTAATTTATAGATTAGTTCTTAATTCCAAATCCAAATTTTAAAGTTTCTCAATAAATGACTCAATTTAACAATTGTTCTCAATTTTAAGGTTTGAAATTTAGATTGAGTTATCAATTCAAGACAAAATTTCATTTTCTTTTTATTTATATTTATAGATTTATTTATATTTCAATTCATTTTTTGGATAACATAAAAATAATTTTCATCCGACTTACCTTAATTTATAAGCAAAGGAAAGAAAGAAAATATAATTTATATTAAATTGATTAATATTAAAATTAATTTTCTACTTTTATTCATAAAATGAAGAAAAAAAAAGGGATCTTAATTTTTTGAATTGCATTTATTATATACATATATAAAAATTAATACAAGTCGGATGAAGATCATTCCAAAATTCCACGAATTTAACTTAATTTATCTAAACTATATATACATATTAAAATATAAATAAATTATAAATATAAATACAAAGAAAAAATATGGAATATTGTCTTAAATTGAAAACTCAATCTAATTTTCAAGTCTTAAATTGAGAAAAAATGTAAAATTGAACCCCTTATTGAGAAACTTTAAAATTTACATCTAAAATTGAAAACTAATTTATAAATTGAATTTTATTATGAAATTTATCCTATAATTTTAATCAATTTATTGAAGGGTATATGTGGTATTTCATTTTTATTGATTACTCTTATATTAGTCATCTATACTACCAAACACCTAAACATGAAATATTTACTAAAATAATATAATATAACCTATCAAACACCATACATTATTTCCTTATTAACTCCAACACATAAGACATCTCAATCCTAATCTATCTTATGATTTCCCATAACCCTTACCAAACTTCCCATAACTCTTACCTTGTACATTAATATATATATCCATTATTAATATATCAAATAATCTAATATATATATTAATTTTACATTTTATAATATGAAGAAATGACATCATTACATATTATCAGATAAAAATATTAAAAGTTACCCATATTAAACATTTTAACATTCCATTGTACATTAGAATAGAATATAATCATATTAATGACATGGGGTAAACTTGAATTCTAATTGAAATATTAGATGCCGTTTCTTTATTTGCAATGAATATATACGAAGCTTATTATTTGCAACATCCATTTTAAGATAAATATTGTTTTAACTACGAACATATGCTACAAATATGCATACTGGTAAAATGATCATTTACAAACAAAGCCAATGTTCAAATTTAATGGACGCTTACTTGAATTTACATGTTTCAAATTCAATTCATTTGTTTGCCCAAGAATGCATATGAATGATATTTACCAAATTTTGTTTATTATAGTGTTGTTGAGTCCTCCTAATGTTCAAGAAAGGTTAGATTAGGATTGAAAGATTAGAAATTCAAGAATTTGAAATGATCATAGATCAAATTCACTAAAGAGTTAATCCAAACAACCAGCAAAGAAACTGTTATCATGGATTACAAATCCTTTCATCCAAATGCAACCTAACATCCTTGACTGATCGATCACCAATTGCAATGAAAATTTAAACAAAAAAAACAACAAAAAAAGAAAGCATTTGCATAGCTGTGGGCAAAAAAGGACGATGAAGAAAAGGCAAAGAAGCAAACAAGCAAAACTCATATTTCTCCATGTTGAAGAAATCGTTGGTCTTCACAGACACAACTCAACATCATAGGAATACGTAGAGGGGCAGTGCTAAGTTCGATTCTCCATATGTCCCCACATTATTTAAGTTCTCTTGGAAGCATTTCACGATCCTAATGCAGTGACTATTCTATAAGTTATTAAAAATATGCATATTATCCGAACCTCCAAAATTAAATCAGTCGAGCATGAAAATTGTCGCATTTTTATAAATGGAAAGAATATCCTCCATCTGCTTCAAACTCTGAATTCAACAAAAATCCTGCAATTTACATTTTACCCTTTTGCAGCTTCGATGGCAACCGGTGCTGGAGAAACACCACCAGTCGTTGGCCTGGTAATACAAATTCAAGTTAACGAGATATAACATGCTAACGTGCATCCACCCCCACAGAAACAAATGTATTACAGTGACAAACATGGGAATGCAATAAAGTGTTGTCAAAAGAAACCAGCAAGGAAAACTTACAGGCCAACAGAAACTTTGAAAGCATCATAGAGACCCCACTGGGCCCCTGTGAGAGTTCCGATCATGACGATACGAAGAGGAAGTCCACGAGTAAATAGACCCAATAGCCCTAGCTTCTTCACAGCCTGTGGAAATAAAACAGAAGCAGAATATAATATAGGAAAGAAAAACCTTCAAAAAGGCTGAAAATATTACAAGGCTATTTAAAACAAAACACAGAAACAAATTATAGACACAACACTTACGTCACCAACAGTAGCACCCTTGGCATTGTTGAGGAAAGAGACGAGGTTGTCAGCAGGATGTGATACTATAGCACATAAAACACCAGCTATATATCCACCAGCAAAACTCACACCAAGCTGGAAAGGCTTGCTGCATTCATTTTTAGGTGTGGGGATGGCATGCTTGTAAAGAAGCTCCACAATTGTCTCAAAGGATGCAAACTTCATCATCGTATCTGAAACAAAAAGATGTACCTGAGTTGCGGCAAGAGAATAAACAGATGTAGATCTTAAATAAAAACAAAGTACAAAAGCTAAAACATCGTGATCAACATCTCAATCCATCTGAAAAGAAAAGGTGGATGGAACAAGCAACTAATCCACTAATCCTGTAATGCCAATTAGCAGCACTATACAACTAACATCATGAGGTGGGATATGGATAGATTACACAAAGAAGAAGAAGAGGAAGAAGAAGATGAAGGTGAATCAGGCATGTAAAGACCAATCAGCACTCCATTAATTTGGTTACCAGCCCAACTACTCAATGCATGGACAATACTATGATTCAGATTGAAACTAGTCAATTAAATTTTAATTCTTCAACCGAAAAAAAAAATATCTAGTAAAAGCTGGCACAGTATGTATTATAACCCAAATTCCAGTAAACAATCTCACAGCAAATAAAGTTTCCATATATGAACTATCATACTTATTTCTAGAAAAAGGTTGACCTACCTTACGCAATAATACTCATTCCTAACAATGCAGCCAAGCGCACAAAAATCCTATGTCATGAGGTACACCCCTTTGTCCAAAAAAATGCTTACTATAATCATAATATCATGGTAGGGCTAAGAACATAAGAAAGAAACAGAGAGCAAAAGAAATTAAGCCAAAACGTACATGGAATTTGACGACCCCATAGAGGAACCAGGCCCTTGTACAGCCTGCAAACAATTTACAAACTATGACTTCCACATAACTTTATAAACAAGCCATAGAAACATCAAAACAAAGTACAACTTATCTAACATACCCAAGAGCTCCTTCAGATCTCACAAACTTGGGAAGTCCATCAGACAAGCCTCTAGCAAAACCAGGCTGGGTCTGAACTCGAACCTTTACAGCTTCAAAGGGGCAAAGAGCAACGTCTGCAATCACCTCAGCGGATGCAGAACCAGCAAGATAGATGAGAGTCTTGTATTTGGCTGCATTTTCTGGTCCAGCAAGATCGGAGTAGTATTTCTTGAAGAATTCATAGAAACCAAACTTGCAGGCACCCTGTGCGCTGTAACCAAGTAGAGTTGGTACCCAGCCCCTGAAGAAACCCCTGGCTCCCTGCTCCTTCAGTAACACTCCGAACCCTGATGAGATGCTCTTGTACTTGGCAGGATCAATCTGAAAATTTGGAAAAATTTGATTAAGTTCACCCTGTCTGGATCAGATGTCTTCACAGGCCTTTACCAAAGTCCAAAGGACACTTTATGCAGCTATTTATTTGGTTAGATCCATCTAAACCCCTCTCCACATAAAGTTGGTATGTTATTCTCGTCTTCTCTGAACTCACGGTTTCTATAAGACATTTTGCAAATTTTCTTTGTAGTTCAATATATGCTGAAGATAAAACACAATCCAACATTATACCAGGAAGCAACACCCATCACTCCAACCTCGTGATAGATTACAGATTTCATTCAGCATCAGCAACAACGCGAACTCAATAAAACCTCTAATTGTGTGAAATCAACAAACTTAGAAACTGATATCTATGATGAAATATACAGAGCATGCAACTAATTACCAACATAAATAGCACAAGTAACGGAATCACAGATCTAATCCATATACGAGTCAAACAAATCACAAATAGGTCTTCATAATCAGTAAATGAACAAGCAAAACAAAAGATCTGTCAGAAAGCAATTCTGGAAACAAAAAGAACAGGAAACGAAGCAGAAATGAATAGATCCGGACCTGCATATTACATTTGACGAGATCGAGAGGAGTGACAGCCATGTGAGTAAGTCCGCAGCTGAGAATTCCACCAACCGTACAGGCGGCGTAGAACTGAGGAGAGTACATCTCGATTTTTCCAGGCTCGCTCGGCGCCTGAATCATGAAGCCGCTCTTCGGAGCCGGAGCTGACGACGGTTGACTTGAGATAGTACTGGAATCGCTGGCCATTTTATGGAGATTTAGGGGTTTAGACGTGAAAGAGGAGGTGTAAAGGTAGTCGGGGATGAGAGAGCGGCGGTCGGAGGAGAAAGCCATGAGTGGTGGTTTAACGGCGGAGAGGCAGCGGCGCCTCCCGGAAAGTTGGAAATTGTAGTCGTCTCTGAAAATGGAAGGAAGCGAGGAAATAGCAGCGATGTTTTGGGAAAAGGAGTATCTTGCGTTATATATACGGAGAGATCAACAAAATATTTAATTAGTCGGAAAACACTCCGCCCCGCTCAATTTACCATAATGGACATCGTTTCTTCCCTAAAAGTCGCATGTTGCACCAACGCTTTTGGTTCCTTTACTTTTTCATTTGTCACCAAAATAATTATTCAATTTTTAAAAAAAATTATATATTTATATATATGTAAATGTAACATAAGTTCTTGAAGCACGGCGAAAGCTCACAATAGCCACTACGAATTTTTTGAGAAATAAATTTTTGGAGTTATCATCTTTGAAATTTAAATTTAAATATTGTCAAAAAGTTAGATTTAAATTTAATTCACTTTTAACAATAAAATAAATCCAGAAAATAAAATGATTCAATTGTTATTGGGGTTTGAGACGATTGGACTGTGGTTTTATAACTAACTATTTGATCGTGGCCAGAATTTTATTTTATTTTTTTGATCATTGTATATAAGGCTATAAACTTATAATAGATAGTTTAGGATGTTTATTGAAGAAAATGTGAGATAATAAAAGGAGTATTGTGTGTGTATAATAAAGGAGTTATTACGTAGAAAAATGGGTTCTAATGTCCCCCTTTGAATTAAATGTGTATGGAATTTATTGATTAAAAATTCATATATTTTGTTATCATTAATAAAATAGTATGATAATCAATACAAAACTCGTACGAGAGAGATAAACTAAGGGTCTAATAATTTGTGAAAAAAGAAAGAAAGAAAAACCTGTATCTTCAAAATTAGTAAATAAAGACAAGACTTTAACCACTATATATTCAAAATTAGTATCGCATGATCTAATACTCGCCCCCAAATATATGATCTGTATCCGCAACTGACTATGGGCCTCAAGTGAAGAGTCAATATAACGGTTTGAATCAACAAAGAAGTGAGTTTGGCAAAAAAAGTATATGTATCAGAAATGTCTAACTAATCATATCATTAAATTCAAGTCACATAGTAAACCGCTTTGATTGAGTAATGAAATTCAATAAACAATGAATTAGCTATATCAATTCACTCCATCCAAATGCAACCTAAAATTCTTTGGCCCTGCATTTCAGAACTTCTCACTAGACGTGCCCAAACAGTTCGAAAAATCGGAATCGGAACGATTCGAACCGACGGTCAACGGTTCCGGTTCCAAACCGGAACCGTGAACCGTCGAGGTACGGTTCGGTTTCGGTTCGGCCTGTAGAAAAACCGGCAACCGACGGTTCGAACCGGCGGTTTGTGCAATTTTTTTTTTTTAGATTTTACTTTATAATTATTGTGACATTTTATTATTTGAATATAATTAAGATAGTAATTATTGTATATTATCGGATAATTTTTGTAGCTTTACAACTTTCAAATACATTATCATTTCTGGGTTTGTGTATTTTTATGATATTTATGGGATTATAGTTTCCAAAATTTCAAATTAAGTATTAGGTTAATTTTTGGGTTAATTATACATATATATTGACTAAAATTATTGAATATTAGGGTAAGTATTTCATTTCTGGGTTTGTGTATTTTTATGATATTTATGGGATTATAGTTTCCAAAATTTCAAATTAAGTATTAGGTTAATTTTTGGGTTAATTATACATATATATTGACTAAAATTATTGAATATTAGGGTAAGTATTTGATTTTCTTTTCCTCGATAAGATCGATAGCAATTCGTGTTTTTGACAATATTCCAGTTATGTTTAATTTATTTTTTAAACAAATTTATTGTCTTATCAATGGTTATGTTTATAATTTGCCATTTGTATTTATGAGCATAGG
The DNA here is from genome assembly GCA_028654395.1 of Scutellaria barbata. Classification (NCBI taxonomy): domain Eukaryota; kingdom Viridiplantae; phylum Streptophyta; class Magnoliopsida; order Lamiales; family Lamiaceae; genus Scutellaria; species Scutellaria barbata. Next base: position 16,803,045 of record CM053646.1, read on the forward strand.
TTCATTTTTATATTTTAATTCTATATTTCTTGCAAAGCAAAACTCAATTAGCTAATATGTTAATTAAATATCAATATTAAAATGTACATTTTCTTTGAATGTGTCTTTAAACAGGAAAATCTTTACATTTTTGTTTTGTAACCGGTTCTGAGTTATGTTTCTATTTCAAATTATTTAATCACTTTTCATGCATTTTCAAAATTTCTAATTACAAAAGTAGGATAACTGTAATATTTTAATATGAAATGAATGTATTATGATGATCTATTAATGGATCATAATAGTATCAAGAAGGTCGAAATATAAGTGCTGTCAAATATTGAAAACATAACTATCATGTCTATATTTAAGCATATTTTTATTCTAAATTCTAAAATGCAAAAAATTCTTCGTTCTTAATCAATTATAATTTCTATTGTAAAATTAGCTTTTTTATGGCTTTTATTTGATGTTAATATTTCATATATATATAAACATATCTGTTTAAAAAAAATAATCTAAAACATAAATAGTGATGTTTAATTATCAATTATATATGTACCATTAAATCATTGTTTCATCTTGTACATTGTCTGTTCATTATAATTTAATGTTATATCGCTTACAAAATTATAAACAAAGATATTAAATGAAAACAAATGAAAACAAATGAAAATTATATATTAGAAACAAGAATGAGCTAAAAACATTTACAAATATGTTCCAACAAATTTTAATTTATTTTGGGGTTTGAAAAACTTGAAATGAAAGACTTCAACAATACAATTCACAAATAAAATAAAATCCATCACCACACAGAAAATCTAATTTAAATGTGACCCTATTTCCATATTAATTATTCTTGCATCATTCAACCTCCCTTTTTTCATTTCAAAATTCAATAATGTGATTTATGAAATAGAAAAGCTATATAAAAAAAAACCGGGAAACCGGCGGTTTGAACCACCGGTTCCGGTTAACCGCCGGTTTTCAAACCGGAATCGGAACCGGACCTCACACGGTTCGGTTTCGGTTTGCCCCCTCCGGTTCCAAAAACCGCCGGTTCCAAACCGACAAACTGGAACCGAAACCGACGGGGCATGTCTACTTCTCACTACATTTTGAATTCCACAATCCCATGAAAAAAAAAAAAAACCAACAGCCACAACAAACATTTAAATAGAATTCGACAAGAGAGTAGATTCCTAACAGTGAAACCACCAAGGAGATGAAGAGGGATGATGAAGCAAAAGTAAAGTAGCAAACACACCAAAAAAAAATAACTCATATTTCTTCGTGTTGAGGAAATAATTGGGTGTTCAAACACCCAGACAAATATCTCAGGGAAAAGGTAAAAGGTGCTAAATTCGATCCTCCACATTATTTCAATTGCTTGGAAGCATTTCATAATTCCTAATTTAGTCCCTATTCTAGAAGTAATTAAGGTACGAGTATTCAGGCATCCAAAAATTAAATCAGTCGAGCATGAAAATTTTGCGTTTTAAATATAGAAAGAATACTCCCATCTTTTATGGTTGGAGAAGGTACTGCTTCAAGGATTGAACTCAACTAAAATTCCACAATTTGCTCTACACCTTTGCAGGTTCGATAGCAGCCGGTGCAGGAGTTACACCTCCAGTTGTTGGCCTGAAATAACAAATGGAAGTTAACAAGATATTACACAAAAGTACATGTGGGAATGCCAAAGTAAACATTGTTAAAGGAAACCAGCTTAGGAAGACTCACAGGCCAACAGAAACTTTGAAAGCATCATAGATACCCCACTGGGCCCCCGTGAGAGTTCCGATCATTACGATACGGAGAGGAAGTCCACGAGTAAATAGACCCAATAGCCCTAGCTTCTTCACAGCCTGTGGAAATAAAACAGAAGCCGAATATAATGTAGGAAAGAAAAACCTTCAAAAAGGCTGAAAATATTACGAGGCTATTTAAAACAAAATACAGAAACAAATTATAGACACAACACTTACGTCACCAACAGTAGCACCCTTGGCATTGTTGAGGAAAGAGACGAGGTTGTCAGCAGGATGTGATACTATAGCACATAAGACACCAGCTATATATCCGCCAGCAAAACTCACACCAAGCTGGAAAGGCTTGCTGCATTCATTTTTAGGTGTAGGGATGGCATGCTTGTAAAGAAGCTCTACAATAGTCTCAAAGGATGCAAACTTCATCATTGTATCTGAATGTAAAACAAAATATACCTAAGTTGCTGTTGGCGGGAAATTAGATGTAAATCTTAAATAGATACAAAGCACAAAAGCTACTACAATGTATCAACATCTTGATCCATCTGAAAAGAAAAGATGGATGGTACAAGCAACTAATCCTGATGGAACAGGTATGCATAGACCAATCAGAATTCCATTAAGCTGGTTAACAATCCAACTATGCAGTGCAAGGATAACCCTATGATATTAGTTCAACATTAGTTTGTAGAAGATGAGTTAATACTTCAACTGAAAATACCCTACTAGAAACTGATAGTATGTATTACAAACTCAAATTCTATCATAACTATCACACAGCAGAGAAAGGTTCCAAAAATGAGATGTTTCTAGAAAGCATTTGACATTTCTTACTGAACAATATTTAATCCTAACAAAACTGCAAGCACAAAATTCCTGTGATGAAGTAAATTCCTTTATCAAAATCAAAAGAATGCTTACTAAAATCAGTGTCGTTGTATAGGGCATATTATATTACAAAGAAACAGCGTGCAGCAGAAATTTAAGCCAAAACTTACATGGAATCTGACGACCCCAGAGAGGAACCAGGCCCTTGTACAGCCTGCAAATATTTACAAATTATAACTTCCACACTTTTTATACAAGCCATCACAGGATCCAAAATAAAGTATAACTTTATCTAACATACCCAAGAGCTCCTTCAGATCTCACAAACTTGGGAAGTCCATCAGACAAGCCTCTAGCAAAACCAGGCTGGGTCTGAACTCGAACCTTTACAGCTTCAAAGGGGCAAAGAGCAACGTCTGCAATCACCTCAGCGGATGCAGAACCAGCAAGATAGATGAGAGTCTTGTATTTGGCTGCATTTTCTGGTCCAGCAAGATCGGAGTAGTATTTCTTGAAGAATTCATAGAAACCAAACTTGCAGGCACCCTGTGCGCTGTAACCAAGTAGAGTGGGTACCCAGCCCCTGAAGAAACCTTTGGCTCCCTGCTCCTTCAGTAACACTCCAAACCCTGATGAGATGCTCTTGTACTTAGCAGGATCAATCTGAAAAAATAGACAAAACAGGCTGAGTTCACAGTACACTGAGAGGATGAGATGTTTATACATACCACTACCAATTTACCGTAGGACACTTCCTACAGCTATTTATTTTGTCATATCCATCCGAAGGACACATATTTAACCCACCAAACATAAGACTTGTATGTTATTCTCAGAAACATCAACGGGGGCAATCAGAGAATATGCTTGCAACTTTTTCTTTAGATTGAAAAAATTTCAAAATCAGTGAATTGAATTTCTGATTTCAACTTCAAAACTTTATACAAAAAAAACAGATGGTTGGATATGATTCCAGAAATCAACATAAAACAGACTCCAGCACGTGAAAGATTATATATTTCATTCTACATCAAGGACAAACCTCTAACTTAATACCTATGTAAAATCCAAAAGCTTAGAAATAATCTTCCAGCTGAAATACAGATAGAATACAACGAATCACCAACATAAACAGCTCTAAGAGATGAACCACAGACAACAGATCTAATCCAGAGACGAGTCAAATCAAACAGAACTCAAAAGAAGTCTTCAAAATCAGAAAATAACCAAGCAAAACTAAAGATGTCAGAAACGATATACAAACAACACAAAATTAAATAGATCATCCAAAGCTGATCGAAAAATAATTCCGCAAAAAAAAAGAAATATAGTAGAAACGAATAGATCTGCACCTGCATATTGCATTTGACGAGATCAAGAGGAGTGACAGCCGTGTGAGTAATACCGCAGCTGAGAATTCCACCAACCGTACAGGCAGCGTAGAACTGAGGAGAATACATCTCGATCTTTCCAGGTTCGCTGGGCGACTGAATCATGAAGCTACTCTTCGGAGCCGATGGTGGTGGACTTGAGCCAACACTGGAATTGCCGCCCATTCTTTGGAGATTTAGGGGTTTAGACGTGAAAGAGGCGGTGTAGAGGTAGTTGGGGATAAGAGATTGACGGTCGGAGGAGAAATCCATGAGTGATTACACGGCGGAGAGGCGGCGGCGCCTCCCGAAGGGTTCAAAATTGTCGTCTCTTTCAAGCGAAAAGGCAGCAATGTTATTGGGAAAAGGAAATGTGCCCTATTTATATTGAGAGATATTTTGGCGAGATTGAACGAAACCCCTCCGGCCCTATTTTAGGCTATTTTTACGTAAAAGAATAAACCATCGAATAATTTGTTCAAAGTAAAGTCGCCACTTACTTTACACTTTTGGTCATTCTATAAATCAATTTTATTAAATTTGATGTACTACTCTTACGAGATTGTTTTATGAATATATTAAAATAATCTAATTTGATGAGATATATTAATTCATAATTCATGACTTAATAATTTATAAAATTAATTGTAATTGTGATTTTTTTATATAGTTCATTAAAAAGATTTGAATTTAGATAATCGAATTAAATTAATAATAAAATGAAATGAGTTGGATAAAGCTTCGTTTTAATGTTTTTGTCCGGAGGATTCAGTTTACAACTAGGTTTGAAAGTCAAACCGAATTACTTGATACCCAATTTGAAATCGTTTGTTTGAGCTCAATTCAATAGACACATCAAACAAGCCTAAGCACATTTTTACGTTTGATAAAATATCGTTCAAGCTTGATTCAATAGTATTTGGATGGATTAAAGCTCGTTCAAGCTCGACTCGCTTAATTATCAAACAAGCTCAAACATAATTTATGAAGCTCGATAACATTTCAAACAAATTTAGACAGTTTTCAATTCAATTCAATTTGATTCATTTACAGCTCTGACTATAACCAAATCAACGCTTGATGCTCGAGTTAAGAACGCAGAGAGTTAAGAGAGGAATTTAGGGCAAATGAGAGAGAGCATAGAAAATAAAGAAAAGGCAAAAATGGATTTCATAACATCCTTAATATCCTCAGAAATTGGAGAAACATGTCTCCATCTATGATAAGTAAAAAAAAAAAAAAACAAGAACTTGAATGCTACAAACACAAAGAATCATTCATGACTGTTGTCCCAGCTCCAGTATCAACTTCTCTCTACTGGAAATGAAACCATCAACCATGGAAATCAATATACTGAGGGTACAAGAAGCAATGACATAGCCTTGACGTGTAACTATAAATCACTTTTTCACCGGGGGATGCTCGTTCGTTTATTCCCTTTAAAGAAGCCTAAGATGTGAAGTATCGTTCAATCTCTTTATTTGCCATCCAACTTTCCACGAATGTTGCAGAACGGTGATTGAAGAATCTTCGACGCAGATCTTCTGAGTCATCACTGGGCTGCAGCCGAGAAGTCCCGTCAAGAGACATTTGATCGGTGTGGAATGACTGAAAACCCCAACACATGATGAGATGAGCGATGAATGAGTGGTGGCGCTTCTGATATTTATATCACGAACCAGTCCTTGGTTAGGCGGCGGTCGGGGCGACATCTCATCATCGGCCTCATGATCGCCAGTCGTCGTCACGATTTGGAGCCGGCTCTTAGCCGATTTCCTCCGCGGAAGGCCTTGGCGGTGCCTGTGGAGCACGTCCCAGTTGGGTGGCGTGAGGGTGGGCCCATCTCGATCGTGGATTGTTCGGGCAGGGAAACCGGAGTTGTCGGTGGGATCTGGTGGAGAGAAATCAGGCCTAAATTTGTGAGGAAATGCCATGACCGTACCGTTTAGGAACTGAACCATCCGGAATTCTACCTGCCTGAGGGATTCGCCAGACGGGGCGCAGAAATCGGGCTGAAATTTGTCCATTAAATTCAAGGTTTCGTGGGTGAAAACTTCTGATCTGTGGCAGCCTTCCCAGTGGCCCTGGCTCATTTCGACGAGTGCGTCTGATGATTGTATGTGTTCCTCCGAGAAATTCAACTCCTGAAAAGTTCGATTCAATGACAATTTAAGAACAATTACAAGACTAACATAACATTGTTTCATCACATTTTTATGAAGAGAAGCCTTGAAGATCAAGAAATTGTTTTCACCTCTTAGTTCAGTACAGATTTAATAAATGAGTGTTATCAGAACGCAAGAGGCAATAACAAGTACTTTTGTTACGTTTTATGAAAAAGAACAATGTTCGATAATCTAGCTAATGAAGAACATTTCGATCATCCTGAGCCGCTTTGACTAAATTAAGGACAAATTATATTGAGTTAATCCAAGAATAATATTGATCTTGAGCCCCAGAACACATGGATTTATAGGAAAATACTACCCCATAACTGTAGGATCACAATTATTGACTAATTAATTTAATAAGTACTCAGACTTGTAAGTTGTATCTAACATAAGATTGCAGAAGTAGCATGCATCAGCAGTAAGATGGTTCTTAATTTCAATATTTATTTATTTTTATTTTTTTGAAAAGAAGGACAATATGCAAGGAAACCACTACCTTGCACATTTACACGAAGTTAAAAAGATTCAATGCTTTGGTTATTAGTCAGCTTCCATAGACAGTTTGAATTTCAACTCCACCTTTAAATCAATCATATTTAGCTCGTACTCTAATAGATAGATAGGTAAATGAAATAAAAATAGCGGACCAAAAACAAGTTAATCCAATCAATCTTTGTGAAGGTGGAACTTGAGATCTTGGTGATAAATGATAGTCATCAGTATCAAGACTAAAAGGAGTAACTGCGTCTTTAGAGATAACATAGAAAGCTAAACTACTTAAACGACCCTCTAACAGAATGCCCCAAAATGACAATTATGAAGTACGAAAACGAGTTGAAGGCTCAAACTCTTTTAGGAGTAAAAGGGAATACACTTTCTAATTACTTCAAGCACAAAGTAGAGTGTTTGTCAATAATTGACATGTAATAAGAATCTCAATAATCTTATCTACAAGAGAAACAAGTCCATAACTTAGTTTATTTATGCATAGTTTGCCACTCTGCCTAAAATTTACCACAATAGGGAATTCCATTACCATCATTAAATTTCAGCTTCTTAAGCAATCTTTTGCATCTCTTTCTTGTTTCTTTATCATCCCTTGTAATAATTTGAAGTCATATAATGATCCATTTATCGTAAAAATCCTTCATAATATCACTCAATCATAGAACTTCTCATTGAGATTCACATCAATTCAGACTAACAGTGAGTGACAGATATATGCACAGAACAAAATTCACAACAAATAACAAATCACAATATACTTCGAGAGAGAGAGAGAGAGGAGCAAACCTGACAAACGGAAACCGCAGAGGCGCGGGCCCGATCTAACGGCGATGAATAAACGGCGTTAAACCTAACCCCTTGAGACTTCAAAAACACAGCCAGGGCTCGAGCTTGGCGTTTCCCATTGGGCGTGAGGGCCGCATCGGGGCAGCGGCCCGCGATCAAATCGGGCCTCAAATTCATGTGGCACTCGCCGTGGCTAATCAGGTAGACCTCTGTCACGGCCCGATCGTCCTCGGAGGGCGCCACGGAGAAGCTTCGGTGGAAGTGCGACGGCAGCGGCGGCAGCGACGGTGGCGGCGCCAGGACATTGTACGGGTCCCACACCTTAATCGACGGCCCGGTGCGCGGCGTCCCGTAGGCGGAGAGCTGCGGCGACAGCGGCGACGCCGACGCGTGGTACGGCAGCATTTCCGGCTCTTGTTCTAGAATCTTCTTGATGTGATCTCTACTATTAAGGTTCTGATGAACGTCGTCGTTTTCGTCTTCGTCTTCTACGTCGTCGTCTTCTTCCTCTTCTTCTTCCTCAGCTTCATCTTCGGAGGGGACTTGAGCTGATTGGGAAGCGCCCATGGCGGAGATGGGCTGCTTAAAAATTCAATCTTTTGGAGATCTATCAATGATGCAATCGAGATTCGTTGTAGCAATGGATTGATTGATGGAATAATTTTTGGGATGAATTAGTTGTCTGAAAAGGAGAATTGGTAAGATCTATGGAGGAAATATAGATCTCATCTCAGGAATTACTACTCAAGTTTTTATTGTTCTGCTTTTTCATTTTTTATTTATTTTTCTATTTTTCTGTGGAATCTACAGTTTAGACACGAATTAGGACAAGGAGATTCACATTATGCCCAACTAGATTATTTCCATCTCTTCGGTTACCCGTTATCCAGTTTTGTCCGTTTTGAACTAGAATCGCTTGTTTTCTACAATTTGCGTTAGGCTCCTTTTTGGAGATTCATTGTATGATATAATCAATCATCTGAAAATCACCCCTCAGAGAGAAATTGCAATTAGTTGATATAATTTTTTAGATACTAAAATGCACATACATAAAATCATTATAGTTAAGAAAAGAAAATGATAAGATTATGTAACAATAGAATTTATAACCATGGTATCTTCAATAATCTAAAATTAAATTCATGTCAAATTATCTCAAAATTAGTTAACTCTATCATAGGAATCTATACAACAATTCCGTTGCTTTTCTTCTCTTTTGGTTTTCAAATATTCAACACTAACATTAGTTTTCTTAATTAATGTTGGTAAAATAAATCAAGAAAACTGAAATTTCAAACTATAAAAGATCTTGTATGCATTCTATGGAATATGTGTATATGCTGTTAATGGAGGGAAAAACAATTTAAAAGTAGCTATGTTTTGTTAATTGTAGTGAATACATAATAATTTATATATTATTATTCCAATAGAGGCTTTTGCTTTTGCCTTACATATGTAGTAATCTCAGATGAAATAAGAAAGCATTGGTGATAAAATTCAGAAGATGATAACTTCACCATCAGAATCAACCTCCATGGTAACACTTTGGCCTTCTGCAACACTTGCGTTCAATATTTTATCGGACAAGCTATCTTCTAACAACCTCGTAATGGCCCTCCTTAATGGCCTCGCCCCGTAGCTTGGATTATATCCCTCGAGAACCAACTTCTCCTTCAAACTATTTCCAATTTCAACCCTCACGTTCTTCTTCTCAACTCTTTGACGGAACTCAATCAACATTATATCGAGAATCCTCATCATATCGCCCTTCAAAAGTGGCTTAAACACCACAATTTCGTCCATCCTATTGAGAAACTCGGGCTTGAAACACTCCTTCATCTTCTCTATGCCTCCAATGTTTGATGTCATGACTATAATGGTGTGTTTGAAATCGACTATTTTACCCTTGCTATCACTTAACCTTCCATCTCCAAGGATTTGGAGAAACACATTGAAAACTTCTGGATGTGCTTTCTCGATCTCATCAAACAGAACTACATTATGGGGCCTTGCACGAACTGCCTCTGTTAATTGGCCACCTTCGTCGTGGCCAATGTAGCCCGGGGGGCCCCAAAGAGACGTGACACTTGGTGTTTCTCCATATACTCACTCATATCTATTCTCACCATTGCTTCCCTCGACCCAAAGCATTCATTAGCAAGTAACTTCGCCAATTCTGTCTTCCCTACGCCAGTCGGACCGGTGAATAGGAAGCAAGCAATAGGCTTGCTCGTATCCCTTAGTCCAACACGGGCCCTGCGTATAGCCCGACTCACAGCAGAAACAGCCTCGTCCTGCCCTATTAAACTTCGGCCAAGAGCCTTCTCCAACCCTAAAAGCCGATTTGACTCATCATTAGACATTTTACTCACTGGTATACCCGTCCATTGGGACACCACTTCCTCTATATCCTCCTTCCTCACGACAGAGTTTTGCCTTTGCTTCCTAAAGAGCGCGACTCTCGACCCGGCCTCATCAATCAAGTCAATCGCCTTATCTGGCAGAAAACGTTCGCTGATGTATTGAATTGATAAATCCACCGCACAAATAAGAGCCAAATCGGTGTAATCCACCGCATGATGAATCTCATACTTCCTTTTCAACACTTTCAACACCTCCAAAGCCTCTTCCCTACATGGCTCCAAAACATGAATCTTCTGAAACCTTCGTCTCAGCGCTCCATCCTTCTCTATATGCTCTCTATACTCATCCATTGTAGTAGCCCCAATACACTTACAACAACAAACACAAAAACCTCAATTAGCAAGACAACACAACACATATTATTTCATTCTAATCTCAAAACATGTTCTACCTTTAATTCCCCTCTAGCAAGTGCAGGTTTAAGTATGTTAGCAGCATCAAGAGCAGAACTACCACTTCCGGCCCCAATAATCGTATGTAACTCATCAAGGAACAGAATTACCGAGCCCTCACTACTCTTCACCTCGTCCACCACTTTGATCAGCCTCTCCTCAAATTCTCCGCGATTAGATGCCCCAGCAATGAGTCGGGCCATCTCAATGGCGAAAACCTGTGCAATCATGCATCGTTCAATCAAATGCATGAGAAAGTACACTCATTTCTACTAAGTATACATTAGGCCAAGTACTAAAGACCAAACCTTCTTTTCAAACAGCTTTTCAGGAACAGAACGATACACAATCTTCGTTGCAAGACCTTCAACAACAACCGTTTTTCCAACACCAGGATCTCCAACGAGGCATGCATTGTTCTTTCGTCTCTTACAAAGGACTTGAACCAATCGCTCTATCTCCGCCTCTCTTCCCATCACAGGGTCCAACTTCCCCTGTAGTAAACATGACATCATCGTATAAACGTTATCAGTACGAAATACAATTTGAAACAAAAGTGCTAACATTTTGAATATTGTCCGTACCAATCTGGCCATGCTTGTCAAATCTGTTCCATATTTGAGTAGAAATTCAACCTTGAAAGGATAATTCTCCAATCTCTCCATTTTTATTTTATTTTTGCTTGGTGAGTTTTTGGGATTGGTTAAATTGCATCACCATTTTCTTGAGGGCTCTATTTTTATAGTAAATAATCATTTAATTTCTATAAGTTATGGATGCTCAAAGGGCATACCTTGGTTAGGATTCTATGTGTAATAATTATTCCTCTCTAGTACATGATACTGTTCGTGTCCTTAGAATAATTGTTGTTTGTTGGTTCAAAGTTATATTTATTTCTATCTTATATTTCAATACTTTATATCATATACTGATATACATGATCAGTACTTATTTGAGAATATGAAAGAGCGTTTAGGTTTGTTTTAGAAATTTCTTTTGCGCCTCTAATTTAAAATTTCAATGAATTGATTAAAATTCAATATAGCATGATACTTACGACATGATTAATTATCTTTAATACACTGTGTTTGTCTATTTTATCTTTAATAAGAGGCTGTGAAGATGTAAAGTTTGATGAGCAAGCCAAGACAATCATATACAACATTTGGCTCTCTTATTATATTTTTTTAATACATTTTCTTTTTTCTTTCTTTATATTTTCAGTGTTTTAAATGTTATAAATTTGTTTATATTATAATTAATCTATCGGAAATTAATATTTAAGATATATTGATTATATGCAATTTAATGTTAAATAATATGATGGTACTATTTTTAATAATAATAAAATACATGATTATGTAGATCTACCATAAAATTTAAAATACCATACAAACCATAAAAGTTAGTAAAATTACATGCAATGATAAATAAACAATATATATATATATATATATATTAAGGAAATATTCATTTTTGATATAAAAGTAGTGCAAAGTGATGAAGAAGAAATACATAATTTATACTAAAATAATACATAATATTGGAGATGCCTAAAAAACTGTTTTTTTTTCCCATAAACATGATAACCAAGGGGAGGTTTGGTTTTATTTTTGACCTCGATTTTCCTGTTTTCAATATTTTTGATATCCTTTATGAGATTTTTATTGATTTTGTGTAAAAATGATTAGGTAGGACCAAGGATGAAAATATCCGAAAATATCTTCGATATATTTTTGATATTTCTTTTTTTCATGTAATCGATATAATAACGGCCTATATATTTTTTCGATATTTATCAATATTTTCCCGATATTTCCGTAAAATTGAGATATCAATATTTTCATCGATACCGATATTTTTATCCTTGGGTAGGACCTACTCTTTGAATATTTTGATTAGAAATATAATATTTTACTTAAATAGTATGTAAATAGGGAGTCCAACTGAATTTAGAAGTAACGATGGATTTAAAAACAAATATGAGGAAAAATAAATATATAAAAACAAACATGATTTTATTGTTTCAAATATTAAGAACATGGTTTTGAAATGAAAAAAGAAAAATAAAAAACATATCCCTTTAATGTTCAGAAAAAGACACTGTGGGTCCCAGAACTTGGTCTACAAACAAAGACACCGCGAAACTGACTAAGAAGTAAGACCCTAACATAAAACATCTTCACCGTTTGATCCTAAAATTCCAGAGCATAATGATGTCTATTCAGATGGTTTTATTAAATGGGCCCCAATTTATTTTCCACACTGCATTTACACTTTAAAATTTTAATTTAAAATGTAATAATTGTAATTTGTTACGCTGAAGTAGAAAGTAATACTTTGGGTAACAAGTATAACTGTTTAACTGTAAACCATTATTCTCTCTGTGAAAAATACTACGATTATATTTTATTTCAATGTTATATAGTTAATTCAACAACTTTAATTGACCAAACTATTGTGACAAACAACAAAAAAACACCAAAATCTCAAAGATATATTCAGTAGTATTACATTTATCTCTAAAAAGAATTAATTATTAAAATAAAAAGTGATGAGAATGAGAGAAACTCATCACAAATCTCAATTATTAATATATTATGGCGAAGATAAAAACAGTAAAGATATGCTCCAAACAGTAATAACGAAATCACTGACAAGAAACAAAGAGAATTTTTTTGATAAAAGTCCATTAAAAAAAGAGAAAACTTGCCCTCAAAATTATAATCTATTTTCTAAAATAACTATAAATATATCATGCCTGATCTTTCCTATGTCTACTTTCCTCTAGGCTAGTTCCTGATGCCTTTAGCTCTGTATTTAGTTCAATAGACCTGGGCTTGTGGCTCATGTCTAAAGATATTAACATCAACTAACGACCAAGCATTAGAGAATAAGTTCATCCGAACGAGCTCCACATCAAAAAGTTATATGTTACGGATTATAAGTATTAATTATTTTTATCCACTATAATTATATTTATAATTTAGTAATCTATATTTTCTGTGGAACCAAATTATTGATAACTTGCGTTATTTTATACATTTTGGGGCTCAATTTCATATTATTTTGTATTAAAAAGAAAGCATTCGTGATATTTTATATAGATTTTATTATCTTTTTAAGATTTCACGTATTTACTTAATTTGAAACAAATTTGATAGATCTTAGCACAAAGTGAAAGCTCAATTGATGGAAAAGTCAAGTTGGAGTCGAGATATGAAGTCGAAAACGTGTAATTTTGGGAGAAAAATGATATTTCGAACTCTAAAAGTCCAAATTTGATGATTCTTATCTTGTTGGAAATTTGAGATTGTGTTCTACAACTTATATGTTCAACACTTTTACTTGCTCTGCCTCCAAGAGAGCAGAAAATTGCAAGAATGTGGAAATTGTGCAAAATCGTCTTTTTTTTTTTTTGTCTCGACAGAGTTTGAGTATTTTGGGTATAACTTGATGTAAGAAATTTATATTATGCTAAAATTAGTGTCATTGGATAGTCAATTTGAAGGGCTACAACTTTTATGAAGAAATCAAAGGAAAGTTAGGCCCATAAAAAGGCCTAAAATACATTTGAAAATCAAGATTCATGTCTACCTGGGCCAACAAGTCAGGTCAAAAGTGGTCGGGTTAGAAGTTTCCTATTCTAATTGGATTCTTTTTCTACTAGGATTCCCATCTAAGTCTAATTTTGACTTTCCTAACGATAAATAGGGACTTTGGAAGTCATTCGAGGAAAACGAGCATCCATATACATGAAATATATCTTGAGAACAAGCAACGAATTGAGGAATTGAAGATTTAATATCAAAGAGGAAGCACCCAAATACGAATTCACTAAGTTTTCTTTGATTTTATATCTAATTTTTATCATGTAGTCTTGTAATTTATTTTATTGTACGAAAATGATTATTGGCTAGGGATCTCGTGATCTTAGAGCACGAGAGTAGTTCTAAGGATATTTTATTGAATTTCTTGTTTTAATATTTACTGTATAAGTCTATGATATCTTATTCATATTTCTTTGTGCTTATTTCATGCGTGAATCCTAATCAAATTTATACAATGTTTTAATTAATTGGATTGAGATCGGGAGATGATGTTTAATTATAGATTTGAGAATGCATGACTCAATTAATTGCTAGATCGAAAGATCGGTAATAATTGGAGTGAGAATACGATCGTAGGAGCTTGTAGAGATACAAAAATCAATTAAGTTATTTAAGAGAGAAGTTAATCTATAATCGTGGTTGCTCAAATTATAAGATAATTTGGATTTGAATTTGATTTTGCTTGATTAGTAAACTTGATTGAAATAGAATGAAATCGTAGCCTTGTTTGAATTTGACATCTCTTGATAATTGTTTATTTGATTTTAGATTTCATATATTTAATTTTAAATTTAAGTTAATAGAAATCAATTCTCATAATTGGGTCATCTAATTAAAGTTAGGTAATTATTTAGATAATTAACTTGATTCTAATTCACTAATCTATATGGAATAGACCTTATTCATCCTATCTAAAATTGACACCGTACACTTACAGTTAAAAAAATATAGAATTAAAAAATAAGTTGAAATAATCAGGTAAGAGTTTTTTTTAAAAGTATTATCGATCTTATTATTTATTCAAAGCTAGCTATCCTATTAATTTATGTATTAAACTATAAAATTATTGAATTAGTGTTGTGGAGTATTTAAGAAATTGTACAGAGTAATTAAAGATACATGTGCTGCATATTAAAATAGACATTAAAAAATGTGGGACAGCAAATGGCAAGTGGTAATCATAAAATGTGGCACCAAACAAGGGACCATGTTATAACCTGTCTACATCTTTTAATCTTCATGGAGATATTACACCTTTTATCTCATTTTCCTCTTCTTAATTTCTCTCCTTTTTTTTCTTAAAGTAATTCCAACTCTTAGTAACAAATAAAAAGTACAATTAATTCAATTTTAAATAGTTCCAACTTTGACAAATTAAAAAGAATGGTTTCAAATGCTTTCTTTTGAATCTATGTATGTGTTGCGAAGAGTCACTTAAATGTTTCAATTGTTATTGTTTGATTTATTTTTAAATATCTTCCTTTTACTTTAGAGATGTTGAGTTTTGTAATCTGCAATTCAATGTAATTATAATTTTATAAATATTTTCATTTTTACCCATCCATAATTGCAGAATAATAATTTTTTCACTAAAACTTCAAATTCATTATTTTTAGTCATACTTTGACATTTGTTTTTTTGCATCTCATAGAAAATCCAAATTCAAGTTGTGTGACTCTATCTTGTATCAAAATAATCGAACTCTTTAATCAATCTATATCATCAAAATCCAGCTCTAAAATGACTAAAAAATTTAAGAAAAGAACAAAAAGGAACATGTATGGAGTTGACTAAATAATAATGGAGGCTTCACTAATATTTTATGTGTTTGATCAATCATAATTAGGAGGCTGTTGTTTTTTAATAATTGTTTTTGCAAATAACATAAATAAAAAAAGTAGTCATGATGGGAAAATATTCGAATCACAAAACTCCAAAAAGGTCAATTAATAGAGAGAACAGATGCTGGTTTTAATTCTAATTGTATATATAGCTAACTTTCCAACATACTAAGCCCACTTTATTTGTTCCTTTTTCCACTCACGCATACACTATATATATATATATATATAGAGAGAGAGAGAGAGAGAGAGAGAGAGAGAGAGAGATTGAGAGTGAGAGAGTGAGTTTTGAAGTGTTGGTGAAGGAGTTGAGTTTGCTCTGGACAAACAGCCTTCTGCTCGAAATGCTTAGGTTACTTACCAGGTTTGTTTGTCTATATGTTTTATTCATAATTCAAAAAAAAAAAAAAACTTTGTTTTAAAAAAAAAAATTATATATAGATCATAAACTGAATATATATATTTTTTAAAATGATAAACAAATCTCTCTCTTTTTTTTTGTCTGTTTTTTTGCAGATCAGATCAGTTGAAAAAGCCGATTGGTAATGTTGTGTTGTCATTGTTTAAGCCAAGATTTTCTTCAACAGACACTAATCATCCTGTGGCCGTTTCACCAGAAAAACGGTAATAATTATTTCATCTTTCTCTTTTGCTTTAAATATTCTCTTCAATTAATGATATGTGGATTTTCCCTTTCATTTCCCCATGCATTTATTCATCTTCTTTTCATGATTTTTTTTTTTAAATATTTGATGAGGAAAATTTGAAAAAAATCGAAAAAAATGTTGCTTTTGCTTCGATTTCCTATTTTTATTCCGTTTGTTAAGGCTTTGATGTCAATTTTTTGGTGCATGTTATTACTCTTAATTATTGTTTATGATAATCCAAAAAACATGATATAATATTATTCAAAATGGAAAATTCTCCTCACTTATTCCCTTTTTCTCCTTTTTTAGGAAAAAAGAAAAAGATTGTCAACGCTGTACAACCTGGCATATATATATATATATATATATATTTTTTTTTTTTTAAATTTAAATTTTAAAAAAAGGAAAAATGAGACAAGGCCTTTTCAATCTAACTGTCTTGAGCTTATACATAAATTTAATTATGTATAAAAAGACAGTTTTATTGAAGAGGATCAGCCTTAGGAGAGGGGGCCTGGTCCCCTCGCTCCACTTTACTTCTCCACCCTAAAATTAATTTTCTTATTTATGTTCTTTTAAAAAAAAATCAATGTTATAAACTTATAATATATTGAAATTATTTTGTATTGATTTTCATAAAATATAGTTGTATAACTGATACTTATGAGCCATATGATCTTAACTATTTTTATTTAAAAAAAGAAGACTTGTGATTAATTTCTTTATTATCATAAGATATATACCAAAAAATACCGATTTTTTCTAGTTAGATAATCCTACAAATCTTATTTTTTTGCAATGACTGGACCCAACAGCCACAGATATTTTTGTCCCAATTTTAATTAAATTTGTCTTCATTTTGTTTCGCAATATTATTTTTGTTTGGGCTTCAATTTGAAAGAACTAGTACTGTAGTACATCAATTTTCATAGCGAGTAAACGACAAATTTTTTTTCTTACTCACTTGAATATTAATTATTATTTTTTATTAATCAGAACAATGACTAATTTTTCTCATTCTTTGTGTCTTTTATTTTGAATATAATATTCATTAGATTGACGTGATTTTTTTTTAATGTTAGTCAATTCTACAATTTATAATATAATAAAAAATGAGTTCCTTACTAGCTAAATGTTTGCAAATAGTTAAAAAAACAAAGTTTAATTACTATACGTCTTGGTCATGCGCAAGAGATTCGTGCTAAAACTTAAAAGATTGATTTAATGACATATTTTAAGTTATTCAGTACCAAATATCATGTTGAATTAATTACAATTCCTTTCGTGCATCGAAAGTGATTTAATATTTTTTTATATAACTTTGAATTGTTTCTTTTTTATGTGAATTGTCAATTTGTTGCATTCTCGTATTAAATAATTGCTAGCCGTTAAATTTAGAAACGAATATTGTTAGTATTTGTTGAATATAGTAAAATGTATCAAATTTAATATCAAATTACATATAATTTAAATAAGAAATTGTGTTTTATCATATTATATATTATCCAATGTAGATAAAATATGTTTATATTTAAGGGGAAGAAAAGTTAGCCTCTAATTTTCTATTAATTAAACAGTAGAAAAACAAAAATAAAAAGTCTACGTTTTATTTTAAATAACTATTTTATTTTTCAGATAAAGATATTAAATTATTATTATAACCATTTTGTTTTCAAAATTATTTAAAATTCAAATAGGCATCATATAGATGAAATTTTTGTTAACACATAGTATGGATGCCAAATATATTATGTATTAGTAGGTTGTTATAGAGGGTTAATCAGATTTTTAATAACATTTTGAAATTATAATATTAAATGGTTTAAAATTTAAGATGGTAAAATTACAAGCCTAAAAATCTTATTACAAAAACTCATATGAAACGAGTATAAATCTGTAAAATGAGACTCATTACCTTTAGACCAACCCCATCCACAAACTCATACATAAATTGAGGTTTGTGGATAAATTACTCTAATAAAATTAAATTCATAGAATGTTGTCCTAAAAATCATACTCAAAACTTATTTTCAAACTAAATTATGCATAGTTTTCAAAAAAGGTACTAATACATTAATTATCTTATGATCTGAAAAGAAATTAATTGATTATATTTTCTTGATTAGTAATCCTAGGTATTGTTTGGATTAAACACTACAGTGCTGCAGATCCTAAGATAGTAACAACAAATTTAATTAAAATTGGGACAAAAACATAGTCTCGGATCTCAAGTTAATGCGGTGGGGATAAAGTGAACAAAAGCTGCCCAAATAAAGCCTTTGAAAGTTGTGATAAATTTTAAATAATAATAATAATAACAACAATAACAAAAGGAAAAAAAGAAAAAATCTGGCCCACATAGGGATCATCGTTAAAGTCAACCATAATTACAAGCAAGCGATTAATGTTGTCACTTGACACTTCCTGGCTTTGTTTTCTATTTTCTTTTTTAAATATCATTTTTTATTTTCGTTCAAAAATATAATAGAACCTCAAGAAATCAGTACTGTTGGGATCGAAAAAATTTACTAATTTAAAGAAATATTAATTTATTAATTTAAAAAGTGGTTTTCCAATTTTTTCCCCCCTTCTACTCCAAACTTATTTTAAAAAAAATGTTTTTCCAATAGGATGGATAAAGTTTATTTTCAAAAAGGTGTGTGCATCAATATATATAATAAGTAGTGTGTGTTGTGTCATGATAATCAAATACAGAATATGTATCATAACTTTGACTACAAATAAAATTCAATGTATAAAGTGAATACAATTCACTTACAACTATGTGTTCATGTACATATATAGAACGAACTATAAAAAAATAAAAATAATTGTGAGACATTCCAAACAAAGCTGATGAGTAGTCGTCAATAATGAACTTATTTATTGTTATTACTCGACCACTCTTTATTTCCACAATTTGTTTATTAATATTTAAAAAAAAAACACACACACACAATTTAACAGTCTTGACGGCAAAGTAGCCCTCATAACTGGTGGTGCAAGCGGGCTTGGCAAAGCCACGGCCCATTTATTCATCCAACATGGAGCCCGAGTAGTCATTGCCGATATCAATTCCCAATTGGGCCCGCAAGTCGCCCATGAACTGGGCCCGCGATCCCATTTCGTCCCATGTGACGTCGCCAGCGAAGACCAGATCGCTGATGCCGTCAACCTCACCGTGGTCCGCCACGGCAAACTCGACATCATGTGCAACAATGCTGGGATCGCGGGCTCTCCCTTTCCGCCCAGCATTGTTGACCTTGACCTTGACGAGTACGATCGGGTCATGACCGTTAATGTTCGCGGCACCATTGCGTGTATCAAGCATGCGGGCCGGGTCATGGTGCCCGCGGGGTCCGGGTCCATTCTTTGCACCGCGAGTGTTAGTGGGCTCTTGGGCGGGCTCGGCCCACACCCTTACACGGTGTCTAAATTTGCGATTCCTGGGATGGTCAGGTCCCTGGCCAGCGAGCTGTGTCAATGTGGGGTTCGGATAAATTGTATCTCGCCGTCCCCGATCGCGACGCCGATGGTCGTTGATCAGTTTTCTAGGTTTTTTCCGAGTGCGACGAGGGAGGAAATTGTCGGGATTATCGATGGTTTGGGGGAGCTAAAGGGTGCAGTTTGTGAAGAAGTCGATGTGGCTCGGGCCGCCTTGTTTTTGGCTTCCGACGAAGCCAAATTTATCACGGGCCATAATCTTGTTGTCGATGGAGGATTGACTAGCTTCAAGAATCTTCAATTTCCCAAATTAAGTTGATGGAATCTAATGTTTGGGTTCTTATGGTTTTCAGTTTGAGACATGGCAGCATTATTCTTTCATATTTATTTGTTACATTTAATTTCATGATGATGGACAATATATATCTTGGCATTATAATCGACTGTTTTTACAGATGTTCACATGGAATTATACTTTTGGATTTGATAGTTTTATGTAATTTGTTGATAGCTATGTGCTGAAAAGTGATGCATTATGCTAAATCAAGAGAATTGGGTCACGAGCCCAATGAAGAGCAATACGTTACATACAAATAGATTAATTCTATTTGGCCCAGTTTATTAAAGTCGGTTTTTTTTGTTTAGTTTATATGTTCGGAGAGTTGTTAGGTGAAAGAATGGAGCGAAAACAATAATTTCGCAGTAGAAAATGAGAATAAGCAGCTCATTTATTCCATAATAAACCTTCTTTAATTAGGGTGTCTATGATTTTATACATATTTAAATATAAATGGATAGCTAACTTAAATTCTCATAAATTAGGTTTTTTTAATGAGCCAAAATAAGTGGAACAGAATGAATAAATACTCCAACTTTGAACATCATAAATCTACACATTTATAAAGGTAGATATCACTTCAACTATAAGCTTCATGATTGATAAAATTTGATATATATATATATATATATATATATATATATTAATTGTATTTTTCCTTTAATACTCTTGAACTACACACAGTTAGACACTATATATCTCAGGACCTCACTCTTCTTATTATGCTTTATGACAAAAAATCTAGTTATATATATCCTATGGGTTTTACATTTGGTGAGAAAATGTAATGCTTATAAAGACCAAATACTAGTCTTTTTGCGAGAAAATCAAATTCTGTCTGGATTGCTTCTGCTCAATCTTCTCTTTGTTGATATAATGCTTATTGGATTAAGAAATCGTTATTTGTACAAATTTGTAGATCCACTTAACAATTTAAAAAGATAAATTAGAAAGGTATACAAATAAGAAGCATGCATCCATTAGTGGAATAAAAGATAGCTACACAATCCGACAATGGGGAATCAAGATTACATCATATGTGTATATATCCATAAGTGATAGGCTGGCAAAAAGTAGTGTGTGGAAGAAAAAGAAAATGAGACAAAATGAGGGTTTAAAGTACAATACTAATTGTATGATAAATGGTGGTCAAGTGTGAAGCAAGAGACATTCTTACCCACATGTTATTGTTGGTGAAAAACCTTTGATCCACCAAAGAGACCAACATCTGTCCTTTCCTCTATTTACATCTCTATATCTTAATTCTATCCTTACATATATGTATATATCACACTCTCACCACATATATACATAATAATATCTTCCAATTTTCTATATACTATGAGAAAGAGTTGTGTATGGACCCTTGGACTTTGTTGGTAAATTTTATTTCATGTTAGATCTGAATCCTCTCATAATAGGGTACTGTTAAACCGAAAGATAAATTGAGTTAAGAATGGACTTTAGTATTACTTGATTAACTTAAACGTAATCAAAAGTTAACAAAGGATATAAAAAAAACTTTTTAAATAAGCTCATAAATTGGTCAAGTATCAAGAATTGGAGAAGTGAAGATGGATGGTTATGGGTGCACAATAATTATTTTTACCTAATTGATAGCCTTTTAGGTAATTTTTTTTTAATAATAATCTAAAGGTGTAAGTTATTGGGAGCTATAGCTCTGTTTTTGGTACTAAATAGTACAACAACAAAGAAAAAAAAAAAAAAAAAAAAAGAGTTCCCAACAAATTTGCTATAATCTTCTACCTTACAAACTTATATATTGTTGGCTTTGAGGTCATGTGAACTTTAAATGATTTATATGAAATGAAATTTGAGATATAGGTTAGCATTATACAAGAGGTGATTGCAAGCTATCAACAATTTTGTATATAAATTATTAAATTTTTTTGTAGTATCAATAAATATATATATATATATATATATATATATATAAACTATATAAATTGACACCTAAATCAAATTAAATATCTGATTATTTTTTACCGGATTTTGCACGTGATTTGCGCTAGATATATGTTTAAAAACTTTTTTGATCCAAATAATTAAGTCGTTATATTCCACTACATACTTAAAGGATTTTTTAAATACAACAATTCAAATATTTGGATACAAGAAAATCTTAAAGATACATCACCGTGCAAGTCACAAGTCAAGATCCAATGACAAATAGATGAAAAATTAATTTGGTGGTTTAAGTGTCTAATCTAACGATTTATATAAACTATAATCATCGATGTTAAAAAAAATTGGTGATTTATATATAAAGTCACTGATAATTTCACGAATTAGAGATTGTTAAAATTAACTCTTATACAAATTACAAAATAATGCTGAACACAATAAACTTTGTAGATTATATATACTTCTGTTGACGTTTGTTTCTATTCTATATTTTGAATCTGTTGAGGGGTACCTACCTTAATTAATTTTTATATTTCAAAATGTAATGGGACTTATTTGTAAAAGGGTTAAACTTTTAGGGTTAGTTTGTAATTTAACCACATATAAACTCTACAACTGATGTTCATGAATTTGGAAAGGAAAAGCATATCGAATTGAGTTAGACTCGTGGTGAGAATCCAGGATCTGTACCTATTATTATTTTTAAACCATAACAATCAACAATTGTGGCCTAAATGAATTTTTATTTTAAATTCTAAGAAAACCAATAAATAATCCAAAAAATATATTAATTAATCAATTTTCACCCTTGCTGAATTTATTTATTTTTAATGTCGGAGCCATATAAATGGTATACAAAATAAATACAAAAATAAAGAGATCTAGAAAAATGGAGAAAAGAAAAGAAAAACTAAATAAATAAAATGCTACAAGAATAGAAAATATAAGGAAAAACAATTTTTGAAATCATATATAACTGTTGTATTTTATTGATTTTGAGATTCTTTTTTAATTAATTTGAAACTCAAATATTATGTAATATTGTCATCTAAGACTTAAAAATCACGCATCAACTGCCACATACGATAAATTTAAATGTGTAGCCCACAATTTGATCTTGTTAAGGAAATACAAACAAATACATTTTCTACGTTAGAGTAATATAATTAAAATCATTAAAATGTTAAACCATATCATATAAATTATAATAACTTGAAATTAATATTGTCCCCTAAAATAAAGAAAAAAATACAATTAAAATATACTCATATTTAATTTCTATATATACAACACCTAGACTACATATAGAGTCCCATGGCCAGTCAAATTCCAGAATACTATTCATAACCATGAGTTGCTGCAAATACATTCAGAAATTAGTCAGATACCAATTCAAACTTCTCTTTTTTCAAAAAAAGTATCTAACTTATCTATAAATAAAATAAAATAATTCACGGCATCATCATGTGAAATTCATCATTTAATAACGATTTATGGTTTTTATTATTTCGATTTTATTCTTTTTTCAATTTTTACAATCTAATGGATATGGAAGTTTCCATTTTTTTTGTTTTTTTAAAACTAAACGTATATTGTTTAAAACAAAACTGAACGTATATTATATAAAATTTTATATAATCTTATATATGTGAGATTAAATATTGATTATGTTGAATGAATTATCTTTTTTTTATTAATCTGTATGAATCTTGTTCATATAAGATATATAAGATCGTTTTAAAAAAAATGTTTAAAACTTAAATGTTATAATTTTGGATTATAATTTTTAACATAGTCATCAAGAATGTAAATACAATTCATCATGAACTAACAAGAAGAAAAAGAAAATGGTAAATTGCATCTCTGTCTAGCATTGAGTTTTAATTAAATTACAATAGATTTTGAGGTTTCTGAAAATTATAATAATACCTCTTCAATGATCAGTTTTTTAACAAATGATTCACCTATACTTAAAATATATTAATATAATATTATAAAAATAATAATAAATGAGTTTGAATCAAATTATCCACATGAACGGGCTGAAACGTTGAATGAGTTACATAATTACAATGTTTAATTATAATTTTCATGAATCTTGAAGCTTATTCGATAATTGAATCAAAATTTAAGGATGATATATGTGATTTATTTAAAAAATAAATAAATAAAAATGTAAAATAGAAGAAGGAAATGATGAAGAAGGCAACAGCACATGGTGCTGGAGTCGAGAAGTGGGGGCATATAAGACAAAGATGTTGGGAACCTATTTTTGTCATTTTACGGCAGCTTTGGATTACTAATAGTTGCATGGCCGCCACGTGTCCTATCCATTTTATCTCTTTTTTTATCTTTTTCCCATTACATTAACATCATCCATTCATTACTCCTTTCACGTGAAAACACAATTTTTTTATTTTCATTTTTACCACCCCTATTTTATTCCCATTTACTCCTTCCTCTATTTCAGTTTATTTTATTAGATTTATTTAAATATCTTTTTATCTTATGTATATAAGATTATCATGATATCCACTTTTTAGACTGATAAAAAACGTGTATTAGTTATAGAATTTTCAACAGAAGTTATAAGTTTCAATAGATGAAAATTAGTACTGAAAACATGACAATGATAAAATTGGATGAAAATTTGTGTTTTTTAATAATAGAAAATGCAAATATACAGAAATGATGAGTTATTTTGAAATGAAGTGGTTAATCAATTTTATATATATATATATATATATATATATATATATATATATATATATATATATATATGAAATCCACTGATTTACATCGTTTGAATTTTTGTCCTTATGCATGAGATTAGGTAAATTTATTTTGTAATTTCTATTGGAGAAAAATAGCAGTTTTGCAAATTTTAAAATGAAATTTAGTTTATTTTATCATGAGATAAGGATTAAGATTATTTTAGATTTCACCGATTGTAAAATGTTTGGATTTGTTATTGATTCAAATTCCTTTTTTTCATTTTGAACTAATATTAAAATAATTTAAATTGAATTTTAAATGTACTTTAACTTATGAATTTGAAAATCATTAATTTTAAAATTTATATTTTAGATCTTTCAATTCAAACACAACTTAAGCATAAATTTAAATTCGTGCATTTAATTAATTAGGGTAAATCTTATGAGCGAAAATGTCTGAATCCATTTAACAATTATTCCCTTGGTCTTGGGGCCAAAAAAAAATAAAAAAATCAAAGATAGTTTTTAAAATTTATATTATGTGTCATTTATGATTAATGAACAAACAAATATAAGTAAGATTTGATGACTAAAATAATTGTATTTCGACAAGAAAATAACACATTGAAATTTTATTAGGTTTTCTATCGGACGTATACCGGCTTACGAGCATGGGACTATATATAACAAATTTAAAAAGTGATTCACAAAAAAGTATATTACTATATAATTTGTTTTTTTATATTTAAAAATATATATTGATAACAATATGGTGGCCCGATAAATTTTCATTAGTAAGAATTTGCAATCAAGAAACTGGTTAATATATATTCATAATTAAGTTCGATTTGATTGTATATAAATAAAATTAATCATTTTTTTTCCCAAAAAAAAGAGCTAAATAAATAGATTTACCGTGTATACACGGTAGTAATTATGTTTCAAAATGAAGCTTCCTCCATGAGTTATCATTATCAAAGTCTAGCCAATAAAACACTAAAATATATATGAAATAATTTTATAAATATTTAAATTTCCGTGAAATTAACACCACTATTTACAGCTCAAAATCCTTTTTACAAATTAATATAAATTATGAACTATGAAATTAGATTCGTAAAATGATTTCATAAAAAATCAACATATTCAAACTTCATCATTAAAATTTCACTTATATAATAATTAAAATAATCCTTTATTTCAATAGCTTAAATCTTAAACAAAACCATTAATTATTTAGCAATATAAATATACATTCGTGAGTCGAATATATTATGTCTCACCCCATATATCTCACATGTACTCTACTATTAAAATTACGTGGTTTAGTAACAACCAAATACGACTAATACAAACTTGAGAACCACACAATTTCAATAAGGGGATACGAAAAACGGGACATAGGAATAGGATTAGAACTAGGGTGCAGCAAATGTTTCCAAAAATTCAAAAATGGAGGGCCTACACACGATAATAACATAAATGAATTTCTATATATCGTGGGCAGTAGGTAAACTTAATTGCTCAATTGATATGGTCAAGTTGTTTGCAATTGAATTGAATTGAATTGAATTTGTTGGAGATGAATAGTATGTATATATCTGTGGAAAAAAGAAGCAAAAAAGTGTTGGATTTTGAGGATGTTAGGTGCGGTGAATAGAAAGTAGTCACGAGGAACTTGAGATCTCCATTCAACTAATTTATTCCACGCTAAGTTATTTTAGTTGGCACTATTTATGGTTTTTTCTACTCTTTTCTTTCAACATCCCTCCCCCTTTTCATTTATTTCCAACTTTTGAATTCAAACTGGTATTCGATTCGAGTCGAGTTGAGAATTAAATTGTTTTTATAGATACATATAAGCTTTGTTTTATCGAGTTTGAAAATTTTGATTGAATTTAATTGAACAACTTATTTTGAGTTTTTCAGTTGAGTCAAGCTCAATGTTAAAGATTGATTATGTATGTCCATTAATTGATTATATGAAGATAATATTATTGCAGATTTTTTTGTTTTTATTACGAAGTTTTATCTATCATTATATACTCTGTAAATGATGTTGTAATTACATTATTCTCTCCATCTTAAAATAAATATCGTTTTAGGTCGATTTTCTTATTCCAAAATTAATATCATTTATGATTAATCAAAAAAATATTTATTCATATTCAACCAATATTTCCCTCTTTTATTTTTTTAAAATAAAATGAGATAGCGTGATTATTATAAATTTATCTATAATGATTGTATCTAAATAATCAGACTTTTTACAATTTTTGTAATCTATGTGTAAAGTCCTAAAATGATAATTATTTTAGGATGATGAGAGTAATAAAATAAAATAAAATAGATAAAAAATAATCAAACTAGATAAGTTACCCTTGTGTAGAGGGTAAACAAATCTTGATGATTTCCTTTCTTTTTCTTTTTTCACAATTAAAACTTGAATTTTATGAGAATAAATTGAATAATTGAAGTATATATTCTCGGTACTTTATTAGGAACTTTCATGAATAAGGTAGCAAAAAATAGGCAAATCTAGCACCCCCACCCCAGCCTCTTTATATTATTTAGATGAAACAAATAGTAGAGTACTACGAGGCATTGGTACCACGTATCTTTCCTATATATTAATCTCCTAATCTATTTTTTTGACTTATATAATTTAGATACCTTAGACGGTTACCAAAAATAAAATGGACCCAAATTTAGCACCTCCATGGTTTGTGTCTAATGCTAAACTTTTATCTATTTAATTTCCACGAAATAGTCAAAAAAATTCAAATATTTTTAATTTTTTATTATTTTAGTTAATTTTTTAAAAATTGTCAATTTAATCATATTATAATAAATTAGTTGTAATTTTAACCAAATTTCAATTTTAGTCAAAATTAAATTGTATATATCCTACATGGCGGACACATAGATAAATAAATCATACATATCAAAAAGGATAACAATTTAAAATAAATAAACAGTAATTGAAATAAATAAATTAAAAATAAATAAATAAATAATCCATTTTTTTATTTTCTTTAATTTACAAATTCAAGATAATGTGTTTATTTTTTTTTCTTTTTTATGAGGTGTAAATGATTTCTTTATCCATGTATCCGCCACATAGGACATATACAATTTAATTTTGATTAAAAAGTAATTAATTGACTATAATATGGTTAAATTGATAATTTTTTAAAAATTGATTAAAATAGCAGAAATTCAAAAAGTTCAGATTTTTTTTTGTGCAATTTAATTCCTCTTAATACCACAAAGGATTTTCCTTTCTAAGAAATTAAAATTATAAAATTTCAGGTGGTTAAGTATATCTGTCTAATGAATTTGAACTCAAACATGTAATTTGTAATTTCAATGGAATTAATTTTATTTATTCTAACTGAAATTTATGACATACTTTTTTGCACAATCCAATGAGTTAAGTAGAAATACACACACAAAATCAACAATCCTTTGATAACTCATGTTGAGATCAAGAGTAACACCTTATATGGACAAATATTGTCTACAAAAAGGGCTAGTAAGAGATTGTGATACACAGGATTAAAACCCACTTTGATGAATTTCTCATATTGTTTGGCTTGTTTAAGGATGACAATGGAATCGACACCCTAAGTTGAACCAAGACTCACCCTACAAAGGGGCTACTTCTTGAGATATAAGTCATTGTGAGGTGGATGTTGAGTTCATTTTGAAAAAATAATTGTTGTACTTCTCATTGGAGTTCAAACTAAGTTTATGATCTGGCCAAATTATCGAATTGTGGCTATTAAGAGTCCGATCGGGACAGTTCATTAAACAGATGTCCAAGTGAACAGACTAGAATAGTCCACCTGGATGGCAACCAAGTGACCCGACTAGAATCGATTTCATAACGGGTTCGATGAGGCATGTGCCGACCAGATTAGGATGTGGCTCGGATGACTGAGTAGGATATTCCTTATTAATAGGGGATAGTGGGGTAGAATTAACCTCTTATTTCCTAGAAAATAGGCAAAAAAATAAGGGAGAAGTGGACATGATCTCCACTACTTGTGTTCTCCTTTCACTTATAAATAGTTGGTTTTTTAACTTGTAAAGGGTTTGAACATTTTTGTGTTCATTTTTTATATTCAAGCACAAGAGAGCTCATTTCTTTTATATAAATCACATACGATCTTGACCGGTCATATAAAACCGATCAGAATCAACAGACCAAATTTGCCCGAATAGGCTTCGGACGCAGTGTTTTCTACACATTTTAATCTATTTCTTTATTCAATTTTGATCAGTCAAACCGGATTTCCCTTAATTTAAATGTTTGGCTAAGAATTTGTATTTAAATAATTTCCAACGTGAACAATAATAATTGTTCATTTTAATAAATTACAAAAAAACATGTGAGAGTGTACTAGTTTGGTAAAATATAGTATGTACAATATCTACAATTTATATAAATTAATTTTATAAAGCCATCTAACATACAATGTGTATGATGATTATACTAAACATGAATCTTTTGGTTATACTAACGAATAAGTTGTCTTTCTTACTACACTTACTAAGAAATCAATAATATTTGGTACAATCTATATAGATATATAGATTAATTTTATAAAATATCTAATGCATACCATGTATAATGGTTGTACTAAAGAGGAAATATGGATCTTATTTGTATATTTTATTAACTCTATTTATAATATTATCTAACACACGCAACGTATAATAATTGTATTAAGATGAAGCATGGATCTCGTATGGCCGGCTAGGTCCCACACACAAACAAACTGGCATCATTGCCATACCTACTAAAAAAGCTCATATATGGTCAAATATAGTAAATACAATATCTACAATCTATATAAGTACATGATTAATTATATTATTATTATCATCTAATACCCGTCATATAATGATTTTATAATAAATGAAACACGTCGTCGAATAGACTTGGGTCCCACACATTGCAGACGCATTGCAACACTTACTAAATAGATGTTCATATTTGATAAAATTTAGCAACCTTAATACCTACAATCCATACAAAATATATTGACATCTTTTATATATATATATATATATATATATATATGACGTATAATGATTATACTAAAAATGAAATACTACCTCATTGCCAGACCCCACACCTACTAAAAAGATGCGCTTATATTTAATAAAATATAGTAAGAAAAAAAATAAAAAAAAATATATATACATATGTGTGTGTATATATAATCTATATAAGCATATATTAGTAAAGAAATAGTATTTTACTATAATAGATATAGTTGAGCAGAAGTGGTATAGATAGTAGGCGAAGAGAAGATAAATAGTGTGTAAATGTAATTTGAGAGGGCATTGAGATATTTTAATGTTGTTGAATTCATGGTGTATGTGGTAGCATCGACTAAAATGGAGTAATTCACAGATAAACTGTGCAACGAAATGATTAGTATTCAACTTCAAATCCCTCTCTCTCTCTCTATCTCGAATTAGTGGAAAGCAACATACCTTTTTAGCCTACGTCTCTGCATTCTGCAACCCCCTTTTGTTACCCTTTTACGGATAAAAGGCCTCCATAATGCTACCCAGGTCCAACGCCGCCGTGTGGATGGACGGAGAAGAAGATGAGGCTATTTCATGGCCGCCGCCGCCGCCCCGCGCCGACGTGTCCCGCGATGACGAAATGACCGCTTCTCTCTCCTCCTTCAAATCCATGCTTGAAACCGATTGTTTCATCAACAATGCTATCAACACTCCTAATCCAATGTATCACCCTGAGTTCAGTTCGCTTTTGTTCAATCCCTTAGATTCCTCTTCTTCGTGTTCTCCCTCTCAGGCTTTCTCTCTGGACGCGTCGCACCAGATTTCCTCATTTCTGCCGCCCAAATCTGTGCTCCCTTCCCTGTTCAACAATAATTTCGACAATGGCTTCGATTTGGGATGCGACCCGAATTTCTTCCCTGGACAGGACACCGGGTCGGGTTCTGCTCCTGTTTTGATGGGTTTTAATGGGTTTAGTTCCCAATTTCAGCCTTGTACCGAGTTCCCCACCAGTTCCAGGATGCTTCCTTTCTCCGACGACGCCGCCATTGGAGGCGCTTCGAACGCGTTCAGTTTCGAGGGCTTCGACGGCGGCGCGTTATTCCCCAACAGGTCTAAGCTGTTGAGACCGCTTGAAGTTCTGCCGCCGGTCGGAGCGCAGCCGACGCTCTTCCAGAAAAGGGCGGCGTTGCGGCAGGGCTCCGGGTTGCAGAATTTGGGGACTGTGAGCTCGAAGAGCGACGAGGGTTTGACGAGCTTGGATGATACAGGGGGAATGGATTTCGGGAAGAAGAGGAAGAGGAGTTACGAGGATGAATTCGACGATATGGGCGCTGATATGTCGGCGATGAATTATGATTCCGATGAGCCAACCGAGAAATTCGGCGATGGAAACGCCGATAACGGCGGCGACAATTCCAATGCAAATAGCAGCGTAACCGTCGGAGATCAGAAGGGGAAGAAGAAGGGGATGCCGGCGAAGAATTTAATGGCGGAGAGGCGGAGGAGGAAGAAGCTCAATGATAGGCTTTACATGCTTAGATCTGTTGTTCCTAAAATCAGCAAGGTATATGCCCTTTTAATTCAATCACAATATCATTCAATTTGCTAATTCATGTTTTTTGCTGTTTAATTCATGGAATTCTATGCAGATATATATGTTATCTATTTTTGGATAAATTCCACATAGTAGAATTGATCATGGTTTGAATATATGTTTGCTAAATTTGAGTCTAGATATTCAAGAATGTGGTGTTTTGCTTTTATATTCATTTGTTGTTTCCTTTTGAAGATGGATAGAGCTTCAATACTTGGGGATGCCATTGATTATCTAAAAGAGCTTTTGCAACGTATAAACGATCTCCACAACGAACTTGAAGCTACTCCACCTGGATCTGCGATGCATCCATCATCAAGCTTCCATCCATTGACCCCGACTCCGCCTACTCTTCCTTACCGCGTCAAGGAAGAACTCTGTGCAAGCTCAACGCCGAGCCCCAAGAACCAACCTGCTAGGGTATATTTATCTGCATACATTCTTGTCTTGATATTTGAAAGATCAATCTATTCTTGTGTAAATCCTCTTTTGATATTGCTTGTTACTGTATTTGATACACTTCTTTCTTTTGGGAAATAGTCTTTGAATCAACCATTAATCGGATATCCAATGGCGTCAATGCTTTCCTGAGCTTGCAATGAAGAATCAAGTGAATTTTTGCTTGCATATAGCTTTCAGTTTCCTATAATTCAAGAACTTGTTGATTTATTTCTGAATCCTTAATTTTTAGTTAATACATCATTTATTGAATTCCAATATATGATGCTGAAATCTTAGACATGTGAACTTATTGGGTTTCTCCTTATGAAGTTACAAAACCTTTCTAGATTTTAATCTGCCTATGTTGTGTTGTAGGTTGAAGTGAGGGTGAGAGAAGGTAGGGCTGTGAACATACACATGTTCTGTGCTCGTAGACCGGGCCTCCTTCTCTCCACTATGAGGGCTCTGGACAACCTCGGACTGGACATTCAACAAGCCGTCATCAGCTGTTTCAATGGCTTTGCTTTGGATGTGTTCCGCGCTGAGGTACATTTTTGATTCACTCTATTTCTTTGAAGCTCATAGATTTAGCATTTATTTGTCATAGAATTTGATGATAGAATAATAAGCTATACAGAACTGGCATACACTGCTTATAATTGAATTGTGTCTCACATTTCAACATACAAAAAAACTGAGATAAGGTTTGTACAATGCATTTCGCGTCAATAATTGCCCTTGTCATCATGTGTTGGTCGAACAAAACAAATCGAGCCTTTTCATTCAAAAGAGGCATATACGACTTAACCAAACTCAAATAAATTACTAGGGAAGAAGGTTGGGTTGTTTGTCCATCACCAGAAGGGGGCACATCACATCTAAGATTCTAAATGCCATATAAATGAAACAAACACACTCTCTCTCTCTCTCTCTCTCTCTCTCTCTCTCTCTCTCTCTCTTGTTTTGTTTGTAGAATGTAAAGTTGACAAGGTTATCTTGGTGGGTTGATCAGCAATGCAGGGAAGGGCAGGATGTGTTGCCAGAGCAGATCAAAGCAGTGCTTCTAGATTCAGCTGGATTTCATGGTGTTATGTAGTTTTACTCTTCTTTTACTACAATCCATCAAAACTGTTAGTTTAGTAGCTTCAACTGCACATTCATTTCTTCAATCCAACTTCCCAACCAGCAATCTAGTATTTATTGTTAGATATATCTGTGCCAGTTTGCTTATGTTATTTTAATCTATTTTTTTATTGTTTCAATTATACTGGTAGAGTAATGACTAATGAGTCCATGCCCACGAAACAAAGGGACCTAGATAGAGATGCTTGTTTGCCATTTCTATATGGTTTTGCCATTCCTTCTATATGGACCGTTCATTAGATCTATGAACCACAACATGCCACGTCATAGCTTTCCTCTCTGCTCTTTCCCACCCTCGGGATCTGATTCAGATTCTCTAGACTCAAAAACTGTTGCAATTAACAGTGAAACTAGAAAACTTTTGTTCATTCAAAACTACGTAAGGTACATAAATGAAATATGAATTTTGTAACTGAGGATTCGGATTGCATTGGATCTAATTTCGACATATGTTGAAGTTGAAAGAAAAAATTATGTTTTCTTGATAATAATAAACGATATATAAATTTAAATAATTTTTATTTTGTAAAATTACATTTGTATTGAAATGGAGGGGATATCAACTCTTAATATTCCCACTATTTCACAACATTAAAAATATTTAAATGAAGGAAACAATATATTGGACCATTTATATTTATATTCAATTAGTGACTACAATTAAATCAATTTTTTAATTTTGTAGATTTTTTTTAAATTTATATAGGTTA
This sequence comes from Scutellaria barbata, assembly GCA_028654395.1. Taxonomy (NCBI): domain Eukaryota; kingdom Viridiplantae; phylum Streptophyta; class Magnoliopsida; order Lamiales; family Lamiaceae; genus Scutellaria; species Scutellaria barbata. The sequence goes on from CM053646.1 coordinate 16,836,725, forward strand.
AAATTTTAATTTCAGTTCTATTTTTGTATTTGATAACTGTTTTCAAAATATAAATGTAAGATATATATATATATATATATATATATATATATATATATATATATATATAGAGTTGCACTTGTATGCAACTGTGCGAGTCGGGTTGGGTCGGGTCAAATTTGATCCTGATTCGTTCATTTTTTTTAATCCTGATTTTAATATTGTTTTAGTCATACATTTATATTATGTTAAGCATGTCTTTATGTAATATTTTACCTTAAAAAATAAATCCTAATTTCGACGAAAAAAACCCTACATATATATATTTATGTGATATTAGGCATACAATTAAGTAAGATTAGTCATATCTTTATATAATACATAAATGTACAACTAACATAATTAAATGATATGACTAACATAACATAAAAGTATGCTTAACATAACATAAAATCCTATAGATATATTTAACATAACATAAAACCATAAAAATATGTTTAACATAACATAAATATATGCTTAATATAAAATAAATGCCTTAAAAGTATGACTAACATAACATAAAGTCATGTTTAATATAATATAAAAGTATAGCACCTAAACGAATTTGGATGGGTTTGAGTGCACCCACCCAAACGTGTGGGAACGCATGCGAGATCGTGGATCGAGTTGAGTCAGTTACACGAATTCTATATCCATGCACTAGTTACACAATTTTTTTTATGATATATATATATATATATATATATTGGTTGAGTTTTTGTTTAGATTTATTAAGATTGCTTCCATATACATAACATATATTATATCTAGTTCTTAACAAAGAAAAAAAAACTCACAACGTAGATTAGAATTTCTTGACATATAGGTTAGTATCTGATCTACTTAAAAAATAAAAAATAATAGCAAAAATCGTGCAATATTTTTAATGTGGGTGTTTTAAAAGAGAACTTGGGCAAAAGGAAGAACAATAATTGAGTTCTTTTTATTTATTTATTTAATTAAGTTCGTTTTCTTAGTGAAATGCACTTATAAGGCAAACTTAATTAAATTAACATCAAGACTCAAAGTATGAATGCTCAAATCATTAACATAAACAATCCAAAATTATATGAGACTCATCTAAAAGACTATCAATATTCAATATGATTGAGGTACAGTACACCAAATGCATTTATAATTGTTTTATATGGTTTTAGAGAAAATTTTATGATAAAAAAATTAATAATTACTTCAAATATACAACTTATCAATAATAAATAAAATAAAATATGCCCACATTGGATACATGATTATTAGACAACTTCCATTTCCAGCAATATATAAACTCAATCCTCTTATTTCTCAAATACTAAAAAAAATAAAAATTAAAAGTGTAATATAAATTAAACGAATTTAACCATAAATTGACATTTAATTTAAAAATCCAATTCCAACCCACTCCGTTTGGCTGGGTCGACCGTGTCAAACGGTCAACAGTTCCATAACCGTGTGTGCGTCCAAAAAACTAAAATAAAATAAATTCTTCATTAATCTAGGCCGTCCAATTCTAATCGATCAACGGTAACATTTTAGCCCGCCCATTTGCGGCCCACATATATAGAGCGGCTTTCGGTTTCGATTTGCTATGCCGCACACCTTTTAACATTTATATCGCCGCCGCCGACCGTCGTGTTCCCCAGCTTCGCGAACAGGTTCTTCTTACTCTGATTTCATTTTTATTTGTTTTCTTTCTAAAATCTCTCTCGATTTCTCCATTTTACTTAATCTCAAACGAAGAATGTTTTGTGTGTGTTGTGGATGCTATACGTTGGCCATAAACACATTATTGTTGTCTTTAGATTTGCACGTCCATACGCGAAAATTTGTGTGATTATGTTTGTAAAGTAGTAGATAATGAAGTTTGATGTAGTTTAGCTAGTGCAACGTCAATGAAGCCATGTGTTTCTGTGCGTCATTGTGCTCAAAATATGGGAAGGAAGTAGCAATTGAATGGTTGTTTTTGGTGTTTCATTTCATTTGGATTGTTACATCGTTCCTCAGTTTTCAGATTTTACTCTACCTCTTCTTTTATATTGCATGGTGTTAATCGTAAAATTTATACCATTTTGACACGTCGTTATGGAGTTTGCAGGTTTTCTTGCTTATTGGTTGTACCTTTTGTGGACTATTTGGAAGGAGAGAGTTGCACAATCAACTCTCTCCGTTTCCAGATAAATCTGCCATCTATATTTGTTGAAATCTACTGATTCTCTGCACATCGGCTATGGCAACCACACTGCATTTATGTGGAGCTGGGATTTCATATCTGTCTTCCTCCACGAAAGCTTTAAGCTTACAACTCATTGGGGGGCAACAGAAGCCTCATTTTTCGGTTGCCTTTCCTTCTGTCTGTGGTCCATGTATATCATCGAATGGTTTACATGGACCATTAGCTCTTCATGTAAGTAGTGTGGTGGCTGAGGTTGGTGCACTTGAAAAGTATGATACTGAAGACCATGTTTCTGAACAAATTGCGAAGGAGTTTACATGTGTTATGAAGTTTGGTGGCTCGTCTGTTGCTTCTGCAGTTAGAATGAGAGAAATAGCTGAACTTATTCTTAGCTTTCCGGAAGAGAGACCTGTCATTGTTCTTTCTGCTATGGGGAAAACAACCAACAAGCTCTTGCAGGTATTTACTTTACTGTGCTGCCTTATTTCCTTTATTTGATTCCACCCTTTTATTGTTAGTCCTTAAGGAGATTATGGGGTGGCTATGTGGCATTATTGGCTTGTGTGGCAGGCGGGAGAAAATGCAGTCACTTGTGGTGTTCCCAATGTATCTGTTCTTGAAGAGCTTACCTTCATCAAAGATTTGCATTTGAGGTAAGTCCATGTTTTATTCCATCCGTGTTACTGTGTTGAGCTTTCTAATTGAGATATATTAAGGATGAAATCCATCTTTCTGCTATACCAGGACTGTGGATGAGCTTGGAGTAGAAAGATCGATAATTTCAAGTGAGCTTCCATCCACTTCAATTGAATGTCATGTATAAGAAACCTTGTCTATTATATTATGCAATTGTTATCTTGAATGGTGGTTGATAAACTATTCCCTCTGAATATTGAGGTGTCTAAAATAGTCGACCTTACAAAAATAATTTATTATTACTTTCTTTAGCATTAATGGTCACCTAAGCATGCACTTCTGTTGTTTCATTGACTTAGGAATGCATTATTGCTGTTTGCTAAAGCTCTGCCTCATTTTTATTCTGGACTGTCCTGTTATCCTTAGCAGTTTCCCTAGAGGCTAGAGTCCTCCGTTCCATTACTACTAATCATCATCAGTCTGTTATTCTTTCTTGATTCGATCTTTTATGGGCAACTTTATGCAGGACATCTCCTTGAGTTGGAACAACTTCTGAATGGAATTGCTATCATGAAAGAAATGACTCCAAGAACAAGGGATTACCTAGTGTCGTTTGGGGAATGCATGTCCACTAGGATTTTTGCAGCTTATTTGAATAAAATTGGAGTTAAAGCTCGTCAAGTATGTCTTTGATTTTTTGTATGAGTTATTTAGTATACATAGAACATCCAACATTTACTATGTCCATAAAAAAGGATGAACTTTGAGATGCAGTAGAATCAACTTGCAGTTTTCTTGATTCAGAAAATAGTTCCAAACAATTGCTTAGTCTCAAGTCCACATGAAGTGATCATTTCACTGTAGATTTCTTCCCATTCACACTGTTGTTATGCTGCATGTGTATGAACTTTGACAAATGGATAAAGAACCATATTTCAAAAGAATGATGATTCATCAGGTACAACTACCACTTTGCACTCTCTCACTTCTATGAATTTTTCTTAGGTTCTTCAAACTGAAGTTTCAAATAGATAAAAGAAATAACTAGTTACTAAAAACATATGAAACTGAAAGAGAAATTGCAAGTAGGCCAAATATGTTTAACAACTTGTGTTTGGATAGGTCAATATAAAATGCCACTTCACTCATCTTAGATGCTGCATTATTCAGCAGCTAGAGTGTAATAGCCTTTTTGGATGAGACTGGTCTTAGCAGTTCCTTTATTTGTTATTATGAGCATTTCCTAATTCTGGATACTGAAAATTTGCAATCTTTGCAGTATGATGCATTTGACATGGGTTTTATAACTACTGATGATTTCACAAATGCCGATATTTTGGAAGCAACTTATCCAGCTGTTGCAAAGAAGTTGTGTGGAGATTGGATTAGTGATCCTGCAATACCCATTGTGACTGGCTTCCTTGGGAAGGTTAGCCTTCTGATTCCAGTTCTTCCCCCACCCCCAACACAACACACCAAAATAATAAACTAGATGGTTGTGCATATACATATTTTCACATGAATTCAGAAACAGTGTGACCGATTGTACTTCTGGTTATAGGGTTGTAAAAGTTGTGCGGTGACTACATTGGGGAGAGGAGGTAGTGATTTGACTGCCACAGCAATTGGTAAAGCACTGGGGTTGAGAGAAATTCAGGTGATACATCATGGACTGTACTCATTCTGTGTATTTATGTTTATTTAGAAATATAAAATATCCAAAACGTTCCACTTTATTGTAAGCATATATACGTCAAGGAATGTATATTCATGTAACTGCCTAATTATACTTTTGATTGTGCATTAACACTTTAAATCTGCACAAAGTATACTTATGCTGCTGCATATGTTGCTGTGAGCTTTGACATAATATGACTGTTCTATCCTTTGTAGGTTTGGAAAGATGTAGATGGTGTGTTGACATGTGATCCTAACATTTACCCACAAGCAGAGCCAGTGCCCTATCTGACTTTCGATGAGGCAGCTGAACTTGCTTACTTTGGTGCTCAGGTATAATTTTCATGTTTCAGGATGTATTTATATTTTATACTGACTGCATAATCCTCTGGGCTTTGTATGTCACATGACTTATAAAATAGATATGGAAAGACAATTTTTTGTTCTTTTAGTTCTCTGGAATGAATAAGAGTTTCATGTTAAATGATATTTCTTCATTTGACTGAAATATTTTCTGTTTCCTATCACTTGGGTTGGCTCTTGAAGAAGGAATTTTTGCTACTTGCAAGTTTTTGGGTTTAAGAATATGGTTTGATAAATGTTCATTTAACAAGTAGCAGGATAGTATTTGTGCTTGATATGTTCCAACAAAATTCATTTGTTTCCTTGGTTTAAAAGGTTCTCCATCCACAATCAATGAGACCTGCTAGGGAGGGTGACATTCCTGTGCGGGTGAAGAATTCTTATAATCCTAAAGCTCCAGGAACCCTAATTACTCAGACAAGAGATATGACAGAGGTTAGCATAATAGCGTTAAGAAACAAAAGAATTAGATAATAGATGTTTGGTACTTACATGTCATCTTTCATATTTCCAGGCGGTACTTACTAGCATTGTCTTAAAAAGAAGTGTCACAATGTTGGATATTGTTAGCACTCGAATGCTTGGTCAAGTTGGCTTTCTTGCTAAGGTGAAACCATGATGATAATCAGACATCCCTACTACTATCTATCGCCAGCATGATGGGTATCCTGTTTTTAATGCAGTTCACTTGCTATTGTCCTCATTCAGGTTTTCTCAATTTTTGAGGATTTAGGTATATCTGTGGATGTTGTTGCGACTAGTGAGGTGAGCATTTCGTTGACATTGGACCCTTCAAAGCTTTGGAGCAGAGAACTGATCCAGCAGGCAAGTGTACTGTATCAGGCTTCATTTTATCATTAAACATTTCAAAATTTATGTAAAAGGTTCATCATCATGTTTCTCCAGTTTGAAGATCATCTTACCATTTTTCACGCTGCTCCTTTCTTCTTGAGCAGGAACTAGACCATGTGGTGGAAGAACTTGAAAAAATTGCAGTTGTAAATCTTCTTCAGAATCGATCCATAATCTCCCTCATTGGAAATGTTCAAAGATCCTCCCTGATTCTAGAAAAGGTGCTGCTTTGCTGTTAATTACTTGTATGCTTAGTTTGCATTGTTGGAAGTTACACTAATAGTATGATACAAATAAGTGACAATGATCAATCACAAAACAAGAAGTTATATAAAACATGTTTGCCTGGTAAAACCAAACTTGATTGTTTTTCTGTGCTGTTTTCCAAATTCTATTGACAAGAACATGGTCTTGACTCGTCGTTATCCCATCTTAATTCTCTCGTATAAGCACAATTTCTTAGGCCCATATTCTCGTTTGTGATACGTACAGGCTTTCCATGTGCTTCGAACTAATGGAGTAAACGTTCAAATGATCTCTCAAGGTGCTTCAAAAGTGAATATATCTTTGATAGTAAGCGACTGTGAAGCAGAAGAATGCATTAGGGCTCTTCACTCCGCTTTTTTTTTAGAGCGATCTCACGGAGGTAAATCCGGTAATGGTTCATTATGAAGGAATACCAAGTCCTTGCTGAGGCCCCAGAAATACACTCATTGAAAATGCATATGCTTTTTTATTGAGTTATTTGTTTTCCTTTTTGAGTTAGATTTTAGTTGCACATTGTAATAACATAGTAGAGTAGCCTTATTGTCTGCATAATTACGTTTCATCTCATTCCAAAATGTAATGGAGGATCCGAACTGCTAAATTCAAGCAGCATAAGGTAGGCAATGACAAATTTTCCTTTATTTTTTTTTCCTTTCTCAGAGAGATTTGTATCCACAAAATTTTAAATTACTTGATGATGTGAAATAGTATATTATAACATTCACCAGGAAACTATGCAATGATAGTGATTATACACAAATTGCAGCAAACATTATAAAGAGCTTTTGTAGCAAACTCCCATCTGGAATTACTGCTCACAGAATTCTCCTCCCAGAACATCGCATGCATCCCCCTGCAGCACCCTGCATGAATTTATGTTAACATAAGCAATTTTTTAATAAACTTTGCTATTTCAATTAGTTGTTCTATTACACGTCACATGTATTAAATGATAGAACTTACGTTTTGGGATCCGTATAATCCAGATACTCCCTTTCAAACGGCTCTGATCCGATTTTTGGCTCGTTGGCCTTGACCTCTGGCTTCGCTTCCGGATACATTTCAACCAAACACGCATCTCCACCAACCGTTTCGCATGCTTCAGCTGGAAATACACTACAAAAACGGGATGTAAATAGTTAGATAACGAATGGAGGGATTGATAAAAAGTTAACGAGCAGAGGTTTTCGTTGTGCTTACGAGGCTACGGAGTTGTAGTTGACTGATTGAGCATTTGATCTGATAGAAGCAAATCTAGAAGCATTTGAAGCAGGCAAGTATTTTGGTGGGGAGGTGATGAAGGGAGGTGCAGAGATGGAGGGGAGAGGAGAAGATAAGGTTATAGTTGATTGCATTTTGTTGTGTTCTTGTTAGCTTTGATGATCAAGTATGGGATGGGACTCTTTCATCTTATTTATAGTGTAAGTTGAGTGGCAAAGATATTTTGGATTTGGATAAGTCTCAACCACTTCTATTTTCTTTATCTTCTGAAATGCCCATATTATCTCTGGTTTTCTTTCGAAAAACATATCGTGAATTGCCGTACAAACATAACACAGTGATAAAATATATAGTGAATAATATGGAGAATCTATTTTTATACGGACTTGTATGTAAATTTTAGATTTTATTGAAATTTGAAACACACCAACATGACTTGATAATAATACAAATAGTGAATTTACATGGAGAATCGACATATAAATGGATTAATAAAATAAATTGTGATTGCATTTAATTTATTCTTTAAAAAAAATAAAATTATATGAGACCATTTCACATATCACTTTCATAAAATAAAGTGAGAGTATTGACCTTGTAAAAATGAGTTAACCAGTTTACTAATTCTTATGAACTTCGTTTTACATAAGCTCTCAAGTGAAAACTCATTCGAAAAAAGACGGTTATGTCTCATAAATTAGTACATTGAAGTGAGTCATGACTCATAAAGGAGAAAAAGACGTATCTTCCATTATCTTATCATTTTTGTAAGCTTCCGAGATTATCGTGAAATATGTTTTACTTTCTTTGTCTCCATTTGTTACATGATCCAAGTAGTCAATTTTTCAAATTTAAGAAAAAAATACTGTTTTGATATCAGTATTTCCAGAGAAAATATATGGCGCAGTGAAAGAGTAGCAGTAGCACCACAAATAATCACAATCCATTAATTCGAAGAATATTTACAAAATCATATCCCCAAGTCCACAACACATCATTATGTTACCAACGAAAATGTTAAAAGTACTTCATAGCCAAGACGAGACCATTTGCCAATGAAATTACTTCCAAAAATATAGAAATCCTTCTTAGCAATAATTTAAAGATAACAACCTAGAACTCAGTTTTTAAAAACAATATGACAATTATGCTTATGACAAAAATACAGAGAAAATACATACAGAAAATATAGAAAACAATATAGCAATGAGTTGCACATGATAATCTTTGCGCTTGAAAATGGAGGACAATTTCTATTCAATATCTCAACATTAGCTAATTTTCTCTATAAATACATGTTTAAACAGAAAAGCCGATCTATCGAAAATTATGCATGGTATTGCCCGATTCAGAGCTCTCTCTTCCATGAAAGCTCGAGAGAGGCACAAAACATGACCTAGCAACAAATCTGATGATTGTCAATAGAGCCCCGATCCGTCAACTTTGTATATGCAAGATCATCAGTCTGAATGATAAGATATGTAATTGGAGACTCTCCCAATTAGCCAACAGAGATCTTGATCATCACACTTTGTCTTTTGAGGAATGCCTCACACAGACTAGATCATCCAATTTGTTACCATCCATCTTATATAAAGACACACCCTCCATTTGAGTGAAATGATCTCGTGCTGCTTTGCTTAATTTCTCGAAAGGCATCACTTCCCATTTGTTGTAATTGGAATTTTTTCTGACATCACTCATATCCGGGGATCCAGATACTGGACCACTGCCATATGGACCAGCATTCCCCCACACTTTACAGTTATGGAACTGTCCCAAATCACTATCTTGTTCATCCTGGTTCTTCTTCAAGCGTACAGCAGCAGCATGAGCTCTGCTTATTGTTCCTCGACTTGGTATGTCAGACCAATCTTGCTTTCTTTCAGCTCTCATTGGAGAATGGATCCTAATAACCTAGATATGTTTATATTTTATTATAAGCACACAGACTTGCAAATGGAATATAGATTAGAGACGTGACGGCAAGAGCAAAAGAGTGTATGCTTACACCCAGACATTCCAGAAGTTGGTAGTAGGCTCTTCCTTGAAGTGGATTGTGTCCTTTCCTTGGTGTTGAGAAGTATCGAGTCCTAAATCATTGCATAAAATTCAATGTATAAAAGCAGAGCAAAAGTAAAACAGCAAATTAAGAGAATTATTCAACCAACCATTCAGTATATCCAGGATCAACAGTGAAACCATATATGTCAACAATGTCACACATGGAAAGTGCCAGTTCTATTGATTTCATTCCGGTTCCTTTGGCACCTCTGCGAAGCACAATACCTTGGAATAAATAAACCGGATTTGGGATTGTCTGCATGGTTGGGATGAAACTTTATCAGAAATGTCATCAAGGGAATATATAAAGATTTGAAGAACCTCACCATCAGTGTAGAACTCATGGCGAAAACTATTTCAAAGAATCAAAGATCATAATGATCCACTCGTGCCATTTACACATTTAATAATCATTACAAAGTACCTACCTTTATCATTGCGTTGAAATCTCTATGAGTGAGACTTTTGATAATCAGCACTTCATCGTCTGAAACAGATAACCATAAGAATAATTATAGATAATTCCTTCAAAATGATGATGAAACAGGATTCAGTGTTTTGGCTATGAGGACTTAGTGATCTTCAACTAAGTTAAAATACTATGCTCAACAATGCCTTGACAGGAGGATGAGGGGGGGGGGGGGAAGAGAATACAAAACATACATATGGAGACGCAATTACTCGGACTTTAAAACAAAGTAAAATACTATAGTTTACCTGACCCTTTGAGAATCGGGATCATGTTTCGTGCAGCACCCCTAACTACGAGGCGAAAGTCTCTCTTCAAACCAACATACTTGGCATATTTCTGTATAGCATGAAGGACAACATTTCAATCAAATTGTAAATATACACATCTTGAGCTGAGAACACAAAAATCAAAATCCAGTATTTTGATAGTTGCAAAAATTATAAATGTAACAAATCATGTCATCATTTATGCTTTAAATATTGACAAAGTCTAGATTAGAGCACAATGAACCATTTCTGCACCAAGATTGATCAAGTCCTAGCAAAGGTTGCAAGGAAATTTAAAAATGACACTCCAATTACAAGGTTGACCATGCACGTTAATATGATTTGACATAAGGCTCCTCCACACGGATATGGGACACAAAAAGCAAAACAGATCAACCAGGGAGAAAAGGAAAACATACAAGGAAATCTATGACACAAATCCAGATGCGATGTGCTTATTTTACCTCATTAACAGGGGCCTCATTATCTCTTATGACTGCATCATGACTGTCAATTTCCTTTCCAAATTCTGTCTTTAAGAGATCTCCTGAATTTCCAACAACAGCACAAGTTTGAAACTGGCGAGGATGGAAGGGTGGCTGAGCTGGTAAAAGCACATTAAGATGTTCCTCACAAAGGGTTCTATTGTAGCATTTGTCTGCTCCTCTAAAATAATAAAGAAATAGGGGGGAAAAACAAATTTAAATTGAAAGTAAAGTTTCATAATCAACCAAGTCAATAAGTAGAATACGATAAGAAAGAAACTAGTGGGAGCAAAAGTGGGAGACTATCAACATACAATTGTGCTATCCTCTTCGGAGCATATTCTAGCCACCCATCAGGCCGTGCATCTAAATACTCTCTTGTCAGCACTGTAGTCATATTGCGATACTGCATTTCCGATAATTTTTGCTTAATAAATGTACAGAGAGCAAAGAACTTCAACAACTAAGTCCAATAACAATGAATAAACCTGTTCCCACAATAGTATTGCTTCACAAACATCATACTTGTATTCCAAGGGCTCAAAGATCTTAAACTGTGCATTGTACTGCAAATAGATAGATAAAGTTATGAATAGTTAGTAGGCGGCACTCAAATATGATTGGACAAACATTCAAGCAAGATAGCAAGAGACCAACCCAGGTGCTATTAGACTGCAAATAGATAGATAAAGTTATGAATAGTTAGTAGGCGGCACTCAAATATGATTGGACAAACATTCAAGCAAGATAGCAAGAGACCAACCCAGGTGCTATTAGTCCCTTTTGGAAACTTGAGAATCAGATTACAGTGATCTACTATCTGCGCAGTTAGTCCAAGACCTCTGTTTGCCTACAAAAAAACATAAACGCCAATGACAATTCGATCTTTGAGAACCTTGTGAAGGAAAGGCGAGACATGCGGTGATGAAAAGTAATTACTACCACCACCACTGCAGCTGCTGCTGCTACTACCCAATAAACACAACACCCTAACTAATAAGATAGAAAACTGCATCATAACTTAAATCAAGATCCAAACAATGATTCAAAACCTGCCTATAGTTAGAATAAGTAAATCTTATAACCTAACGCTGACAAAACGAAAAAAAAAAATGATAACTAAACAATTGAAAACGAGCTCAAGTAATTACTACTGTAGATCTTAGGTAAAAGACTATTGAGTCATCAAGATCAAGTGAAATGTAATCAGCATAAGGAGAGCGGGAAACTGACCACGCATTGTTGGACGCTCGACTGAAAATCAGACAAAATACGAACATTAACTCCGCCGATTTTTGTTATTTGCTGGTTGCCTTAAAAATAAGGGAACGTTTGTGCATATTATGAGTGAGCAATGCGCCATGGAAAAGAAACAATTGACTGAAAATGTAGAAGAGGGGAACAACGACGTACCGGCTGGGAAAGAGAACTGAATGACAAAAACAACCAGAGATAAAATGGCGGCGGCGCAGAGAAGACGGAGGAGAGCAGGCGTCCTCAAGGACGGCTTTCTTAGAGCTCTCATCGCCGGAAAAACACTTCTCCGATCGATCGGAGTATTGCTTCAATGCATCTGCCAATTTGTTCAAACTGTAAATGTATCGGTGGATGCTCCTCCTTTATTTCACCGATTTCTTCCTTCTTTTTTTCTTTCTTCTTTTTTTAGGGATTTTTTTATTTTAATTTTACTTTTCTTTGTTTTTTTTTGGATAAATTTTTCAATCTCTTATAGAGGTTTAAACGAATTAAACTATTTGATATTTAATTTGAGAAATTTATTAAAAATTTGAGATAAATTTTGGAAATGTAAACAAAATTGTAAAATCTATACACTCAGTTTTGAATTCAATAAGTATGAAGGGAATAAGTTACTAGATTCTTTCATGAAATCTAAATTTAACTCAAACTTAAACTCTATTTAAAAATTAAAATACCAAAATTCGACTTATTTAGTTGGATTAAATTTCGAATTTTATTTTATTTAAAGAGACTTCACTCACGATTATAAAAATTTGATGACATCTCAAATAAACTTAAACCTAAAAAATGGCACGTTAGCAAATACAAATACATTATGAAACTTCCGAACTCAAATAAAACATTGAGTCATTTTTTCATAAAACTATCTCAAATGATTCAAATATTAATGATAAATTTTGATCATGAAACGATCTCACATGATATAAAGTTTTGGTTAGTGTAAATTTATGGAGTTGTGTTTATTTACACATCAACTCAAATAGATGTAAATTTCTTCAATGAATTTTATTTTTTGAATCAATTGTTGGGTATCTTTCATCAAATAGATCATACTATTGACATTTAAACTTCATAAATGGAATTATTGCAATATACTGCATAATTAAGATTGCATTTGAATTGAATGATTCAAAATTCACAAATTCATCAACATGAATTGATCTATTTTCTTAAAAAAAATTGAGTGTTTGATTTGTGTGGATTTGCAACTCACTTTATTCTAATAAACTTATACAATCTATTCATTTTAAACACTGAATTTCAAATATCTCTATTCATTTACGGTTATAAAGTATTCAAGTTAATATACTTCATAGTATATATACGAAAACTATTGTATATTTATAACAAATATAACGGTTGAGTTCGTATTTTGAATAATTATAAGTTCATCATATCATGTCTATGTAGTTGTATAATGCATTTGTTTTACATTTATAGATAGTGGAATATATTATTCCAAAACTTACACTCAAATAAATACGTCACAAATTGATGTTTCTTTCTTTGGGAAAATACTTGAGATCGACAAAAATTAATATGAGATCGTCTCACATATAACTTTATGTGAGATATGCTTTTATATAATCTTTCGTAAAATCAAAATTTACTGTATCGAATGAGTTGACCCACTTTTATTGATTCATATAAACTCTATTTTATATAAAATCGTACTTAAAATTGTTCACATGAGATCTACCTTATCTGTCATGTGCAATTAAAAGTTGTGTAATTGACACTCATTCATCACAATGAGTTCTTGATTTAATAGTAATTAAGGAGGTTGGCCTGCTTTTATTTATTCATATAAACTCTATTTTATATAAAATCATACATAAGATTGTTACATAAAATCTACCCTATTTGTCATTTGCAGTTCAAGGTTGTATAATTGACACTCATTCATCACAATGAATTCTTGATTTAATAGTAATTTAGGAGGTAGCATCTAAGAAATGTGACTTCTAAATAATAAAAACTAGAATGAAATGTATACTTATTAAACATATTGTATACATTGGAAGAGAATATATTTAAAAAGAAAAAACTAACCAAAGAAAATCATTTTTTTTTAAACCTACTATAAAACAGATTAATGGCGATTGATTCATACTATATAATTTACCAAAAACACTTGACCAATACAAAATGCAGCGTTGAAGATTACTAGAACAAGATAGCTAGTTTTTGCCTTTTATCTATTATTATTATTATTATTATTACAATATAAGTATTAATGTTTCGTCTATTTTTTATAATACTTATTTAATTCTTCTATATAATTAAATCAAATTAGAATTTTAATGAAAGAAAACTATTTATCAAGGATAGTAAAGTAATTTAATATTTATTTTATTTTTCTATATTATAAAATGTATGTAAGAGTCCTTTACATTCCAAACTCTTATTGAAAAATTACATGTTTTGATTCTTTTCTTATATAAATTTTAATATTTTGAATTTTAGATTAAAATCAGTTCTACATTAATATATATTCAAAGAGCTTTCTAATGATATATTATAAGTATATATCAAAAAAAATATATTATACAATTAAGCTAATATTTAAAGTATGCTAAGATTAGAAATTGTGTTCTTATGTGTCTTTTTTTTTCAAAATTTTATTTGTTTCTTTTAATATAAATATAATGAAAAGAAAATAATTAATTTATCAAATCTAAAATATTTTTAAAACATTAATATTCTAATACAAAGAGAGTTTAAAACGATAAATTGTAATTATTTGTTAGGATGTATATTATAAGTTTAACTTTTGTATAAACATCTATTTTTGATATGAGAATTTTTTTATCAAATGTTTGCATTTTATATTTGTTATATATATTATTGCAATTATAAATGATAGCTTACAACCAAAATGAATTTGGACAAATTATCGAAATGGTTGTAGTGTAATTTGGTATTAATTTATCTTAATTATAAAATTACACTAGTACACTTTGTGTATATTGAACATGACCAATTGAGGTTGTTCAATTTATACTGACTATATAATAGAACAAGACCTTTATTATTATGGATGTGCGTCCTCTTAATCCTTATATAATAACGGGTACGTATACTCAATTTTTGTTTCTTTAATTTACTAATTGCGTGAGATTTATTCATTGAATCAATAAACTCGGTAAATTGGGATACAATGTTGTTTATATGATGTGTTGTTGATTATAGAAGGAATTAGTGTCCTAATTATTTAGGATGATGATGTCCCTTGAGATGCTCATAAGGATTATCATGTAAACCCTACAAGTAGATTTATTCCGACATAATAATAAAGTTGAGTGCTACTACTTTTGAAAGTAGATTTATTCCGACATAATAATAAAGTTGAGTGCTACTACTTTTGGAATTATATGTTAATTAATTGAGTTGTCAGTAACTCATTTAATTAATGGACATTCGTATCTTAAACATAGGGAGATAAACGTGCTCATAATAAGTAGAAATTCATATTTAATATGGATTTGGGGTCGTAGTTCAATAATAATTTCTTAGTGGATCGAGTTATTATTGATGGACTTAAATAGTGTGTTCGGACCGAACATAAAACTCCTAAGCCCATCAGGAAACGTAATCTTAATGCTCTTCTAAGTCCCTGTTGTAGTCTATAAATAAGCCTTAAGCCAGTCGTTTCTAAACACACGAAAATCTCATATACGATTTTAATAGAAGGTGATTGGAATTCTCGAAGGCTCGTTGCCCACACAACGTTCGAGAAAAGACTTTATCGATTATTCTGTCTTCATATCTAATTCGTCATCGTTTACGCTGCAAAATGTATGACTCATTTTTCACTGCGCGTTGTCATATTTTGCATGGACCCCGAATCAAAATTGCATAGTGTTAGCGATCCCCGACTGTTCCACCATTATTATGGATTTCAAACTATTAGGGGTGTAAACAAGTTGAGTCGAGACGAGTACTGGCAGACTCGAGTTCGAGCTCGATTCTAAAATTTAAAGCTCGAACTAACAAGTTGAGTCGAGACGAGTACTGGCAGACTCGAGTTCGAGCTCGATTCTAAAATTTAAAGCTTGAACTCAATAGAGCTTTTTTTAATGCTCAAGTTCGACTTGATAAAAAACTCGATAAACTCAAGTTTAGCTTGGCTCGGCTCGGCTCGATACTTGAAATTATTTATAAAAAAATTAAAAATTAAAAATTTAATGTAAAAAATGAAATTATTAAGGGTAAAAGTGTAAATTTAACATATGCTCGATTAGGTTCGCGAGCTTGTCGAGCCGACTATTAATATGCTTGTGCTCGAAATCGAAAGCTACTTGAGTAGCTTAAGCTTGACTCGATTTTTTTCAAGTCGAATTCAAATTTTTTTTTTTTTTGATTTAACCCTAAGTAGCTCATAAGATATATTATCTCATTTATACCCCTATATACAATAATAAAACAATTACATTAGAGATAATATTGTGAATGCTACCAAAAGATAAGAAAAAATTGGAAGTCAGGCATAAAATAATTGAAACATTGAAGACACCTTTAGATGCCTTTATTAATAATTAAAAGACAAAGAACAAAGATGTTGGAAAAACTTTATAAAATATTAAACATTACAAAGGGGTACAAGAATAATTATACAATAACGAGTGAAAATAAAATAAGAGACTTAATTCAAATTAAGCACATAATAAGACTAGCGACGATGAGGATAATGCAAACCACCAAGAAATAAGAGAAAGAAAAAAAATTAAGTAAGAAAAAATATGATTATCAGTCAAATTAGAATTTTAATTTTTCATTTTAAAATTTTGATACTTATTATTTTTTATATTTATTTTGTATTTTTTTATTTATTTTTAAATTTGGATTTTTTAGGAATAGAAGAACTAGAATTTTCAAATCTAATGCTATAATATTTTTTCCTCATTTTTTAAGGAAGACCTATATTTTTGGTATTTAAACATTGTATTACACTTATAAGTTATACCTAACTGCACATAATTTCTATGATTTTATTTTCGTAAAAAAATATTGTTAAGATTCCAATATTAAATTAAAAAAATTAACTTAAATGTTAAATAATTTAAAGAGTTAATTATAAATTATCATCCAAACTATACCTGTTTTTGCACTTAACTAAATTTTTTTCCAGTTAGAATTATAATCTTTCATTTCGATACTTATTATTTATTATATTTTATTTTAATTTTTTATTTAGATTTTGATTTTTTAGGAGTAGAAAAACTAGAAGTTTTAAATCTAATGCAATAATATTTTCTCCCCATTCTTTAACAATACTCAAACCTATACTTTTGGTATATAAACATCATATTACACTTATACCTAACTGTACATAATTTCTATGATTTTATTTTTGTAAAAAAAATATTGTTGTTAAAATTTCAATATTAAATTAAAAAATCTAACTCAAATGTTAAATAATTTAAAGGGTTAATTACAAATAACCATTAAAGTAACTAAACATTTTCAAGCTCGAATTATAATCTTTAGTTTCAAAATTTTAATACTTATTATTCTTTATATTTAGTTTTTATTTTTTAATTTCTAGATTTTGAATTTTAGGAATAGAAAAACAAAATCTTTTAATCTAATGCAATAATATTTTTTCCCCATTTTTTTAACGACACTCGGACCTATACTTTTGGTATATTAACATTGTATTACACTTATACCTAATTGTACATAATTTCTTAGATTTTACTTTCATAACCAATTATTGTTGTTAAGGTTGCAATATTAAATGAAAACAATTAGCTCAAAAGTTAAAGGATTAATTACAAATAACCATTCAAACTATACCCTTTTTCCAAATAACTAAATATTTTTGAATAATGATGAGATTAAGAAAAAAAATTGATGTTTCCACATGCAACACACTTTTTTAAACTAGGGTCTATATATATGCAAATGAAAGACAACACCTAAACTAATACATTCATTTTCGGAATAATTACTCGACAAATCATCATAATTAACCTTTTTTCAGCGACAATACGACACTTCAACCTTAACACCATATATCACCAACTTCATGTTTGTAAGAAGTTAATACATGATCAGACCTTATGGATTCCAATTGCTAAATTTCAGAGTTACATGGATTTATGACAAGGATATTTCTCAGAATTCAAAATCCACCACAACAATTGGAACCATTAGTCCAACCATGTAACAAAAATGTTACAAAATTGAATGATGTTAAGGTCGAAAAGTCATTTTGTAATTGAAAATAAAACAATGATGATTTGTCATGTAATTACTAGTTTAGCATTTAGGAGACTACTCTTATGATTCTTTTAATGTTACCATTGAAGCATGGTCAACCATGCTCTAAAATGACACTATTTTGACAAAGAAAAAGGAGCAACACACATTCAATTCAAAATATATATACAGAATTCTGAGCCCCCATGTTTTACTCCTACAAGTACAAAATCTAAGCATCACTGACTTACAATTATTCAACCATTGTACTTGGATCAGAATCTGCCTTCCTCATTCTTCAAATATCGTAAACTTTTCCTGCAGTAAACATGTCATCAAAATGAATGATGAATGTTCGAATCTCCATGGGAGCAAGCTCCACCACCAGTTTCACAGGATCAACAGCTCGTCCTCTTGTCAATTTGGATTCTCCATTGGATCCTTCTGCCTTCCACACCAGCCGTTTTCTCTCCATCTCCGACCTTTCTTGGTTAGCTGATAAGCTCATCTCCACTACTTTATCAATCTAACATCAACAAATTGCAAAGTTAGTAGGAAAAATAGGCACTCTTAGACTTCATCGCTCATGAAGCTCAAGGAAATCTATGTTTACCTGCTTGCCTGGGAAAAGCTTTCTTAGTTCGACTTGGGTCATCACGGAAAGATCCTTTTCCTCTCCGGTCTAGCAATAGAGGTCGAAGGAGAGCATTCAGAATGTTAAGCAAAATTATGCAAGCAAGCATTACATTATAGACTCAAAGTATGTACACAAGACTAACAACCTCGTATAAATGTGCTAAGCGAAGAAGGACCACTTTATTGGATAGCTCCTGCATGGTATAAGGAGCAGAATGTTATAACTTGCATGAGATGATATTAAGATATACCTACATTTAGCATAGAGCTTCTTCTTGCTTCTGGTGATTCTCTAGTTCAAAGCATTAACAAAATAAATTATATTCATAGTTATAAGGATAAGCCAACTCACCTGCAAAGTTATAATTGCCACATTATCAGGTAATCTGTAGGAGGGGTCCATTGCTGAGAAAGTAGGTATACGAGAAGTCTTCAAGATATATTCATCCTGCAGCAAGAAACTCAATTTAGCCAATCAATCTAATAATCAGATAAATGAAAATTCAAGCTGTTATATACCTGTTCAGTGAAGGCTAGAAGAAATGGAGAATATATCTCCTGTCCAGTTGAACGACGCCACTTAGCACCCTCTCCAAGTGGATCTATCTTATAGTAATACTTCCCTTGGATCTACAAAGAACGTGAAGTAGTTACTCTATAATCTTAAATGGAGAAATCTATATTTTAGATTTTTGATATAGAGGTTGAAATGGAAGCAAATACTGGAAAGAGAAGGTGTGACCATATACGT
Organism: Scutellaria barbata; assembly: GCA_028654395.1. NCBI lineage: Eukaryota > Viridiplantae > Streptophyta > Magnoliopsida > Lamiales > Lamiaceae > Scutellaria > Scutellaria barbata. The sequence goes on from CM053646.1 coordinate 16,856,070, forward strand.
TCATTTGGTAGAATGAACTCACTGTTAATCCCTTGCACTGATTATCAATACAGACTGTTTCATTTAAAGCCTCTGCAACTCCTTTACCATCATCATGAAGTAATCGCCTATATGAGAAAGAAACTTGAAAGTTATGGTGACTAATGTAATCAATAGACCATGGAAGAATGACGAGAGTAATATAGACCTGTGAAGCATCAGCTCAATCTGGCCGTCCACTCTACTTGAACCCCCCAAAGCTCGATCCACCAATATCGAAAGTTCTTTTTCATTATCTTTGACATAAATTCCAAGATTTATCTGCATTCTTAAGAATGCTGGAATTGAAGTATTTGGCAGACCTCAAAAAGCTTCCTCTATCTCAATGTAAATCTATACTATGCACTTAAGCATGAATCCCAGATGTTTGAATAATTGTGAAAAGGCACATGTTATTACTGAACTACTCTTGATTAGTGATGAAAAAGTGTTACATAGGGAAGACACAGTTCTAGGACAGAAGAAAACCATTTAGTAGAGAGACATGAATATTTAGATTTCTAAATCATCTAAACTACCAAGACCCAAATCATATAAATGTAAAATAAGCGAGCAAGGAAAATTATATAGTTTCAGTACAATATATTTTGTTACAAGAGATCTTTTAAATATTTTAAAGAGATTCAACTTCACTAAGACATATATGGTAGCATTTGATGGTAGTATTTTAAGTTAATTGCATATGGGCAGGTTGACATAGACTAAATCTATTATCAGAATAAGTCAGCCAGTAGGTGGGAAGTCCACTTATAAATAATGCTTAATAAATAGAAAGTTAAGGAACATTTAGAAATAAGAAGATACTGATGATTAAATAGCAACAGTATGATATGAATAACTTAAGAAACTAGCTATAGAATCAAAAGAAAAGTATCTAATAAAATTAAAGAATATACAACTAAGACTTCCAAAAGAAAAATCAACAACCGCATTAAGTTGACAAAGCTCATGATAAAATTCCAAAATGAGCAAATCTTTGACTGATCAACTTCATTTTGATGATGAAAACTTCTTTATGCATCATTATTTTTGCTTTTAAGTTAGAATAAACAAAAAATTGAAAGATTCTTATTTGAATTGTTAAAACAATGTAAAATTCTATATAACAAATTTTGGAAATATTAAATTCAATAGGATGTCAGGGATTCCCCTATTTTAAATAACAGAAGCACATAATAATGATGACAATAGTATTGTATTGCCTGTAAGAGAAACATTGAAACATACAAACATGTATACACTCACAATTCACATAATGCCTCCTAGTCATTTATAAGGCTAAATCACTTTATCTTAATGAGAAGAAACTACCGGGTAATAATTTCCAGCAGCAGGTTCGTTCACTTTCAGATCCCAATCTGACCTATAATCACGAATCTGGATAGCAGCAGAGCTTTTTGTCATGACATAAGAAAATTGACGTATAAATTTCTGAAAAATGACATCTTCAGTTTTTAAGTGTTAAGATATTTGGTCGAATATAAACGTGACCATTAAGGAAAAACTAACCGAATATTGAATAAGATCCAGAGTTATTTCTGGAGAGTTGTGTATAACATACCCTTTTAATAAAATCACGACCGTTAGAGTCTGTATAGAAGGTCTTATTGGTCTCCAAGTTAGTTTTGATTTGAGTGGCAACTTCTTTTCCAATTCCATCATTGATAGGAATTGGGCCAACCTGAGACAGTTAGCTAATCATTTATAAAAACCTTTTATTGCAGTAGAAAGTGCATACATATTGTCTGTATCAAAATGATCTATGTATGTAGTTTAACACTGCAGATGTATGCTTACAATGAACTCAACTTCAACATGCTCCTTCCCTTTGTGAAGACGATTGATCTGCACAGACAACAAAAATTGATATTAACAAGCAGAGTATCAAGTGGAATAAGGTTATGATAAGGAATTCCAGAGAATGCTCCACAGTCTGAAATGCAAGGGTTATGGAGCATTGGAGACACACAAACTGGCCTCATGGGGTTAGTTTATAATTTTATCTACTTATTTAGGTAAGATGTATAGTACGATAGCTTCACTTGGTAAACAAAACATGGATCACATTTGGATCCAAGAAGTCGGCCTGGTTCATGGCATCTCATGTTTCTATATCCATACATATAGAAGCCATTACTTCCCTGACTTTCATATACAATAATGATTTATGTATTCCAAACGCAAATGATGCCATTGATTAGAGACTTAGTGTTTCACAATACTGTTCTTTGCTTTTATTCCCAACTTATATTGATCATCAAATTTCCTTAATATACCAAGCATCGAACTGGTAAGAAATGCACCTGATAGATCCATGGATTAATCATCTGGTGAACTTCTTCAATAATTGGTCCACGTATTACTGTCAGAACACCCTGCAATTTTTTAAATGGAATTCAGTTTCTGATTTCAAATTAACTTATATTTTGCAGTACTGTGGCTCAAGCCACAAGGCACCTTACCTGCTTTTGCGGTTTTATGAGATACGTGCCATTGGGTCGGAAGACATATGCTCCAGATGACTTCAGATAAATATATAAGATACAGAACCGCCATTAAAAAGAAAGTAATGCCATTTGAAATGTGAAATTTAAGTCACTGATACCATAAAACGGAGGCGGAGTTTAATAATGCAGGGATGCTTAGATGAACCTGAGGATCTTTATCACTTCCATTGTATCCAGAATAGAAGCTAAATGACTGCTGAATACTTTCATTGACCTTCAGATATTAGCCATACAGAAATTTGAGAACTATCAGATTCTGTCTAAATGTATATTCATGTATACATGAAACATACATCAATAGCTGCTATGAATATTATAAAGTAACAAATAAATAATCACACACGAAACTAGAAAGAGACAATCACAAACATATCATTATTGGACAATCAAGCATGTATCTTACCGCACTTCTGTGGTTAACATAACTAATCAGTTTCCCTTCTTCAGAAGAAAAGGTAAGTTTCAGATGGTCATGACCCACTTCAAAATTAGATATATCACCATCTCGATATGATTGTATAGATGATCTTGTTGATCGAGCACCTAGTTTCAATACCATAAGTGTGAAAATCAATGTAATGAAAATGACTTTTATTTCCGTTGCACGTAAAGAACAATTGACTTTCACCTTTGCTTCGGGCACTGGAAATAGTATATGAACTAAATCCAAGAGGTGGAGCAGAAGCAGTAAATGCGAGCCAGTACTTTGGTGTCTTACTTGGTGTGTGGCCCATGTAAGCCTTAACATGATAATTTCTCAAGCTTACATGAGTATCGGATAAAGGAAGCAGTTGTGATTCAAGTACTCTTCCAGCAGAATCACGAACAGAAATATTTTCAGACATAACCTAAAAAATTCTGATCTCAGCACTCAATATACTTTCTTTTCTTGAGTCGCAAATTCGGAAACTCTGAACATAAACATAGGTTCTATGAAACCTCCAAATTGTACTTTTTATGCAGGACATAACAGTTCTCAGGACAAGACTTCCTGTCTTATTTGTGCAGTACTACCCTTTAGACCTTCAAGGAATTTTATCATTAACATCAAGAAAAATCACCTAAATTGTTTAGATCAAACTTGCGACCTATCTTATGATTAGGATCTGGCTAAAAGTTATTACCTTTTACCAGGCTAATATATTCAAGATCTTAATCCATCCCTATGCTTAGTGGTTCAAGCTAGTTACTAGTTCTATAAATCCCTAATTTTTGTATATATTGGTGGATACTATATTCTGAAAAAATGGTCTATTCCTTACAAGGCAAATTGTAATTGATCATGATAAGATTAGCTAATTTTTTAAGAATAGCATGCTGAATACCAATGCCAGTTGGATTAATGCAAAACACAGTAAGATATTAAAACTTCAGAATTTGTATGCCCATATTATGAGAAAGAAGTGTGCTGGAAAAGTAAAAAACTAAAACCAAAGTCAGAGCAAGGATACTAACAGGTATTTGGACGACATCTTCTCTCTCCCATCCAAGAGCATTGTAGACAACGACAATCTAAAACAAGATCAAGAACTTTAAGTCTACAAACAACACTTCATAAGTTGATAGGTGGAGAAATAGAGGCGAAAGAGAGAATTTAAGCTCCTACCAGGTTTTTCCCATTAGAGAGATCAATTTCTGATGGTGGACAGTAACTTATATTCAGAAGTGGACACTGCAAGAGAAGCTACAAGTCTTTAAAATAATAACAAACAACAATAATATTTTCCAAAGTATACTTTTAATATCACTTTCATCCTTGAAGTTAAATTTAAATCTTAGCATCTCTAGAGTTCAATATTTGTTGCACTCAAGAAAACATTCTAGCGGTTTAATGAAAAACAATAATGTAATCCGTATACCACTTTTAAGGGACAAATGGTCAACACAAAGTTACAAAGTTGACCATTAGTTCCTGAACTCTGTTTTTAAAAAAACTAAAATAGAAAAAAAGAAGAAATGTGTAGATACACATAACTGGGTCGAAGTTACAGAAGTTAGACAGTGTTTCTATTAATCAATTTAAGAAACCTATACTAAAAGCCAAAAGGCACGTATAATTTTTTTTTTGGGGTGGGGGGGGGGGTATCAAGGATTAAAAGATGAACTTTAGGGACAGTTTAATTTTCCAATATATATCTATGATTACCAAACTGAAAATTAGAAGTTATATGAACTTCAAATAGGATGTATCATCATAATCTAAAGGGCTGGGAGAATTAACATTTGAATGGACAGTCAAAGTTGTAGACCATATAAATATAACAGCAAGCATCTAACATCTTACAACTAGTCAAAGAAATCAAGGCACAGGTTTTAAAAATTCAGTTAAAGGATATCCATCGAATCATATCTCTCTCCAGATTTCACAGCTGTGGACATCAAGTACACTGGCCAAAGGCTATATTCAGCTCTTTTACCTGTTGGAACTTCGTGGTATTATCACATCCACCAGATGACTTGGACTCAACCAAGCATGCCAGTGATGCGGCAGCCAACTCCTCAGCCTGGAGATATAATGATTAATTTGGTTATTGTATGAAAATGAGGCACAATGGAAAGAGTGTTATTAAAAGAGCAGGTAAAAAGCAATCTTTATAATTCGAACCTCCACATAGCCCATGGACAATCTTTTCACATAATCATTAGCGACATGCTGTTGTTCAGTTCCAGTAACCGCATCATGATGCTGCGCAATTGCCAAAGCATCACCCAGTAAATCTGTGCTTAGACCAGACTTATCTCTTCCTTTGAAGAACTCGAGTTGCCTTACAGCCTGATCACAGAGAAAGATCTTTAGAATCACAACCACATTATAGCCTCTTAACTTTAAGAAATATTTAGTCATTCAATACCATGTAATAGCCACTCATCATTCTGACGTAGCGCTTGATGGCTGGTCTACTTGTAAAGTACCCAGTCCAGTAACCATGTACACGGTCTGCATATCTGAGCAAAAATATACATTCATATTAATATTCACGAGAAGAACCATCAATGCATAAGTAATTAGATATGCATGAATTTACATAAATAACTCACGGAAAGAAGTCTTCAGTCTTTATAGGCCAAATACTATCAGTTTTATGTTTAGCATCAGTGTATATAGATGGCGTAGAGTACAGTGCATTCACTCGTCCATCCTGATGAGAATTAAATGTAGCCAGTCATTGACATGGCACATAACTGATACCCACAGTTCAATAAATTCATAAAAGCAAGCTAAATGATAATCTAAGCTTTTCAAGATCTCAACCAAGACTTATGTAGAGAACAAATGGTGCCATGTCTGAGTAACATACCAATATTTGAAATAACATAAGGGCGTCAAGTTATTTAAAACATAAGTAACACTAAAGGGCTCAAATAATAGGAATTATGTGCATATCATGATCTGTAGGTGTACTTGACGCACAATATAAATGCTTACAATACAACCAAGAACATTCTACAATTTATGAATAACGCCAAAAATAGCTATGAAATAGATCATTGCTGAACTGGAAAAATTCTCCAAAGTGCAGATGCAAAAATCACGGAACTAGAATTAATGAAAGGATTTTAACAAATTCTCACCCAACACAACCCATGCAAAAATATTCATTAGAATCTAAAACAAGTTACAAACTATACTTTTGATGAAAGACCCTTTAGGTCTAAGATCCCATTCAAAGTAGAGTCTAATTACTACTGAGCAGCAGGGGAAAAACATTGGGAACCTAACACACTCACCATGTTAACATAATGAATAAGCTTGTCCATCTGCCGGAACCATGTGTGTGCATATTGGTATCTAAAGTCAGTTCCCATGGTCCACATGATGTGGTTTGTCCGTGTTACGTTTGCCTGTAAATTGCACGAGTGCTTAACATTATTATTTAAAAGATAGTAAAAAATAAAAAATAAAAAACAAAAAACAAAACGAAGAACAAGAAGGAAAAGAAACTTATATAACTCCTGAAAATTTTATTTCAGGGGCACAACTGCCTCAGGGAACATTACATGTCTCTCTGTTAGGGAAAATAATCAAAATACCTGAGACAATGCAGCAGCCACAAAGTCTTCAACTCGCTCTTGAACATTGTAATCAAACAAATTGATATTGTCCTTCATATTGAAAAAAGGAAAGAAAAGCAATGTTATGTAAGTTAAAAAAAGGAACCTGCAATCCTCAATAATTAAGCAACAGATTAAGGTTTCTCAACATGATTACTTGAACAATTGGTGAATCGGCGTTAACTTCAAAATAGAAACCTGAAGGTGGCTCATAGTTCTCTGGAAAAACCCCAGTAAAAATCTGAAAATTGAAAATAAGAAAGAATAAATTACTGATTTAACTACCAAAGTAAGCATGGGAAAAAATGAGCAGCATCCAATTGTTCCATGAGCAACTAAAAATACTCTTATCCATATGAGAAAACCTGTGCAGACGAACCAAGGCTCTTAGAGCCCCGCCAAATGACTTCAAGACTCTTCTCAATTTTACGCTTTTCTCTATCTTGATAGTCAATTCGCCAAAAGAAAAGTGAGTCAAATCCAATCTGCAGATAAAAGCAGAGCTCAAAATTGATTAATCACCAGTACAGAATTCTCCTTCAGTTAAATCATCTTAATTAACTGCATTTAGTATTAAAAGTTTTAAAATTTAAAAAGGTTCATGCATTGCTTTCTTCAATAAATGAAGTTGGTTCTGAATTCAAGCTCAGGAAACGAAAACTCACTTCTGCTCCTAGCAAGTAAGCCTGTACTGCAGAGTGTCCAAAAGGGTCAATTTGCCACCCAATTCTTGGTGTCACGTCAAACTCCTCTTTAATAAAACGATGTCCTAGAGTTGTTTGATCGATCATGTCAATGTAATGCGTTGCTGCCTCATCATGCATGCACATTCCTCCATTTCTTCAAGCAAAGAGAAGACACAATTCTCTCAACTGAAATTCAAAGGTTCTAAGGGCCAGAAAAATACACATAATGATCTATGAGTTTGTATCCCAGTAAATCCAGGGAGAATTAGTAAACCATAATACTTTCAAAGTATAGTTCTTAATCCTGGTAATTAATCACTTTTTTCTTATCCTGAAAGTAATGTGACACAACTCGAGGAGTTCTAGTCTAACAGTGGTAGCATAAAGAGCATCACCAGCATTAAACAAATGCATTGAATAGAATCAGCAAAAGAACAACAGTTAATATTTACAAGAACTGTGAATGTGTAAAAATACCCTTTATGCATTCCAAAAAATGGTTTATACTCACTCCATAAGAAAACATGTTTTTACCCACACCAACTTTCCATGTATAAAATGAGCAAAAAATAACTTGTTTTCATGAGGTGAGTAAAATCATATTTCCCTAATACGTAGAGGGTATAAGTCCCAACAACCCTTTACATGAATTCTAGTTGCCCCGAGCTAACAAGCCGCTGGACAATTTGCTGGACTGTTTCACTCTGGTCCCTCCACCACCGCTGGAAAAATGACTGCATTACGGTGCAATACACAAGGGCAAAAATTAAGCAATAGAACATCAAATGCCAATATGGTAACTTAAACACACAAAAAAAGAGACATTGTTATCTAAAACAATGGAGCACGAAGTATCGAAATCAAGGAAGCAATTTATTAAAATCCTCGAAACAAAAAGTTGGACAACAGTATAACAAAAGATTAACATTCTCAAAATTATGAAAAGCTATTGATTGCGAAACCTGCTCAACATAGATAAATTTCCGGTTCTTATCAGCCAATAGAGCAGGAACGAGAGAATCCAAGACATTTTGCACACATGCCCCCTGGATAGAATTGTTGGAGCCGACGTAGTACTGATCGACGGTCTTCAACCATCCGACGTCGTCGTGGGTGTGAGGTACCAAATGCACATTGAGCTTGTCGGGGACAATGCCCTGGGACGTGTTGTACACCATGTACTTGCATTCCGAGAGCTCAATCACGCTTCCTAACAGAAACACCATGAGTAGCAAGGCCATTATCTCCACTTGATCTTTACTCTTCTTTTTCATTTTTGGTAATTTAGTGGTAGAACAAGAAGAACCCTAATTTCTGCGAAATGGAAGTTAGAATTGGAACTGAGATGGAAGAGGAAGAGAAACGTGCAGTGGTTTAGATTTAGCAGGAGTGGGAGAAGAAAGAGAGTCTTGGATGAAGAGAAAAGTTGGTACCTTTTTCAGTGTGCAACTTGCAATAGACATCGAATCCTACGAGGTTGTTTGTGCGTTGTTGTATGGCAGCAACGTTGACTAAATCTATGTTTATTCCAAGTGAATGAGTGATTGTGGTAATTTTTTTCGTTTTCAAAATGAAATTAATAAAAAAAAAATATATATATATATATATATATAATTAGGGACTGTTTGGATGGTCAGTTGGATTAGTTAGATAAGATTGTATAAAAGTGTGGTTTGATTTTTTTTTTTTTTTGTTTGGATTGAATGTTTGAAAAGTTGGTTTACTTATAATTTTATGTTTGGATTGAGTGTTAATTAACTGAGGAGTTTATTTTTTAACATTTTGTTTAATTTGAATGTTTATTTATTAGATTTAAGTAGATTACAAATCTACCTTAATATGAAAGTATATTTTATATTATTAATAAAATAGCTAATAAACTCAAAATTGTATTACCAAAAGACAGCGTCTTTTATTTGAATTTAGGATAATAAACTGTTGCACTCATTGTCATTCTCTTATGGAAAAATATTTAATTCTGTGAGATTCTAATTTAATTTTGATAAATTTATTCTTTTTTTCCTTAACACAACTTTTTTTTAATTAAGGAAGCAATTACAAAGTAAGACATTTTTATAGGAGATTAAAGGTGATGCTTATTGTCCCATAGAAACAATGAAGCCTCTACTTTTTTCTTATTGACTATATTTATGACACCTCAAAAAAATTAGATATATGAAATGTATAATTAAAAATAAACAATATATATATTTAGATCACTTTTTAAAATTGATTCTTCTGTTTGGTTTAGAATTATATCAAAGAATTTTTTTATTCAATTTCGTATGAGAAAGTTAAATATTCAATTTTTTTTATTCAAATATTTTTCAATTCATATTTTGATTTGGTTTCTGTGACACTCTTGCACAATATAGTTTCTTTCATGTATTTTATATTTTTCTATATTTTTTTCCTACACTTTATTTTTATTTTTCATGTTTTAAACTATTTTACTGGGAAAAAAATCCAAAAAATACTTGATGTAAAAAGTTATTTGCAAAAAGATAAAGAATAGAACATAAAGAAAACTAAAATTAGAAGGACTAATTTAATTATGCAATGTAACTCAAGGAAGTATATACAGCAGAGGTAATTAAGTAGGGGATTGAGGGTATAACGGATATTTCAGATTAATTATGGGGTAAATAAGGTATTTTGCAGGTTAATGTGGAGGATGGAAGGGGGTGGTTGAGTATACCTAAGCCAAACCCTCTTAATCCATGACTAACTCAACTACCCAACCCACAATCCAAACAAAACAAAAAAAACGACCAGGTTAAGAGGGTTTTATACCAAACACCCCTGGGGCACCGTATTTAGGGGACCAGGATAAGAAACTTAATTTTGTATACAATTTGTTTGCAAAATTATCTGTATTATAATTCCTTAGTTAAAACTTCGGATTTTAATAAAAATCATTTGGAATTAATTTGACCATTTTCAATTATTTATCATAAATTTCTTGATTAATTATGAGTATTCTTGTTCCATTTTTATGTTTATTAATCTATGACAAAACTTTGAAAAGGCGTTTAATTAAGATTAAATGAAGACTTTTATACGTTGTATATTTTAAAATGGAATTTGTAAGGAAAATGCAAACCTTAAAGTAGTATTTGTATTTTGGGTTAACTGCACAAAAATTTGTAAATTTTGGGTCAAATTTTGATTATAACATGAATTATATTTGTAATAATGTTGGTCATTAAACCTTGGAATTTTTTTTCAGCTACAATATCAATCTAATTTTCTGACATCTAATTATAACACGATTACCATAATTGAAAGCATTTTAATGCGGTCGTTTCAACATCAATTTTAATCCAACATCAATTTTGAGAATTAGCTTCATCACCTCATGCACCTTACATCTTCAATTCATGATGGTAGTGTGACGAAAGATAAAATTGGTTATTCTGTAGTAGAGACACCTCCAGGCTCCGCTATTACCCGTTATAAAATGAAATCAATGTTCTAATTAATTTATTTTTTTAATCAATGACCAACATTGCTTCAAATAAATTTTTTTTTAATGTAATTAAGCCTTGAATATCACTCTTCTAATGAGAGTGGCATCAATTGTATGAAAAAAAAAATTGAAAGGACTTGCATGCAAATTTTAGTATCAAACAAATGTGTGATTTTTCTTTGCATTCCCAACACGAGAATAATGGTGCAACTTCATCTTATTCATTTCCTCATCCCACCCAACAGAAAATAAATATTTAATTTACAACAACATATTACATACTGGATTATACACCAATATGCCCAAATAATGGGATCATGGCCATTTCATCTTTCAGACCCAAAAACTTTCGGGTAATCTAAGTAGATGATGAAAGTCCGAACCTCCATCGGAGCAAGTTCGACGACGAGCTTGACTGGATCAACAGCTCTTCCTCTAACCACTCGGGCTTCTTCATGAGGGCCTTCGGCCTTCCAGTTTAGCCTCGCCTTCTCCATCTCTGTCCTCTCTTGGTTGGCAGATAAACTCGTCTCTGTCACCTTAGCAATCTAGCAAGCAATTTGGAAAACGGACAGCTGTTAGCTCTATACAGAGTTCACATTAACTTGCTGTGAATGGATATAGTTCAAAGATTGAAATGCTTAAATCCACATTGAAAACCAGCTAATGGATACCATGATTAAAAAGATATAAATTTGGATTTGAATTACCTTCTTTCCAGGGAAGAGCTTCTTCAGTTCTACACCAGTTACCACCGAGTAGTCTTTATCCTCTCCAGTCTAAGCACATGTCAAAAACATGTGTGATAATGAGATTGGGTCATATGAATCAAAAAGTGAACTGAAGAAAATAATATGAATGCTCAGAACTACACCATGGAGAAGGGAACATATGGTGATCCTATATGATCATAATTTGAATGAGGTTGATCCTTGGTTGCAATTATTTCCATAAGAGTATTTTCAAGTCAACGTTCAATCAGAAACGTAAATTGGAACTTCTATTGCCAGTTCAAATATGATAGCCAAAGATTTCTTAGGCTACTGTAAACAAAGAGTAACAGAATTTAGGACCTCATATAAGTGAGCCAAGCGAAGAAGAACTCCGCCACTTTCAAGTTCCTGCAGCATAAAACATATGGTTGAGTTCTAGTCGTACTAAAACACCGTCTAAAAACTGATTCGATTTCAGATAATAATTCGTAAACCTGGAGGGTAATCACTGCAATGCTGTTTGGCAAACTATAGGATTGATCAATAGCTGAGAATGTAGTTACATGGGAACTCAACCAATTATCACCCTCCTGCATGAACAAATCGATAAGATATCTCTAGAGAACAACTTCCATCTATATACCAACCAAATAATTCGCTCACCTCTTCAGAAAATGCCAGAAGAAGTGGAGAATAAACCTCTTGTCCAAATGTGCGGCGCCACTTTGCCCCTTCACCACGCGGATCAATTCTGAGATAGTATTTCCCTCTAACCTGATAAACGAACACTTTGTTCAGAAATGATTAGAAGAAAGCATTTTCCTGATATGGGCCATTCATTTGAAACTTGTCGTAAGATAATTCGGGGGAAGCCCAAAAACGAGGAAAAAAAAAAAATAGCAAACCACTTCATAAACAAAGAGCATGTTTACTGATCACAAAGGGCAGTAACATATGTAAATGTTATTTGAAAACTATATTACCGTCAAACCCTTGCAATTTTGAAGAACACAAGTTTCTTCATTTAGAACCTCACCAACACCTCGAGAGTCATCATTGAGCAGCCTCCTATACAGCAAAAAAAAAAAAAAAAAAAAAATATATATATATATATATATATATAGGCTATAGGTATCCCCAAATGCAAAAGAGCTAAGAACTGGACCAAGTTTGAATTGGAAGATATGAATGAAGCAGGAAACACATCAGCTCTAACAATCTTGTTGCCATCAACAAAATTTCCGAAAAATGTTTCGAGAAAAGATGAACCTACCTATGAAGCATCAGCTCTATTTGACCATCCACCAAGCTTGACCCACCAACTGCACGGTCCACCAACACAGAAACTTCTCGAGTTTCATCCTCCAGATAAATTCCAAGGTTTATCTACATAACATAGAGATTTTGAAATGCTTTTTAGCTCTTCCAAATCCTGATAGATGTCACCCTTATAGTAGATCACCTTAAGACCACTCAATGAGCTCCAAATATGATAAAGCAGCTAAAAACAGCTATATATAAATTAAATGCTAAGCTATGTGCAAGCTTTAGGAAAAAAAATGGCATACAGGGTAATAATTGCCAGCAATTGGTTGGTGTACTTCTAGGTCCCAGTCAGCTCTGTAATCTCGAATCTGCAAGGAATCAATTTTAACAAAATCATATAACAAGGGGTGAAGTTTTGCAGATACTTCAAGTTGAGCATTTCTCCCAGCTCCCTGACAGCTAGAGTTTTTCTCAAGGGTCCTAAAAAACCACATATGAAAATTATACCCTTTTAATGAAGTCACGCCCATTGGAGTCTGAATAAAAAGTCTTGTTCGTTTTCAAGCCAGTGCTTATTTGAGCTATTATTTCCTTTCCATATCCATCATCAATGGGTATAGGTCCAATCTGAAATTGAAATCAACATGAGGAAATACAAATTTTATAGAAGTGATATTAAACCATTCGACTTGCATTTTACAAGGATACAGGTAAACTTACAGTAAACTCAACCTCAGCATGTTCCTTTTCTTTGTAGACCCTGGTGACCTAAAAAAATTAGGTATTAGCTGCTTTACATACAAGGAGGCAAAACCAAGACCGAATCAGTCAAGAACTGCATATTGGGGACTAATAAGGAAATAACTCGTACGACTATTAGAACCAACTAAAACACTTCTCTATTCTTATTGTTCAATGCTCACCCCCAATACGACTAAAATGTAAAAGGAGAAGAAAAAGGGAGAATGGTAAAGCACCTGATATAACCATGAATTAACCTGCTGGTGCACTTCATCGATTAATGGACCGCGCATCACAACCATGGAAACCTGGAAATAGGAGGCACCAAATTTTAATTACTGACCAAAATCTGACATCCTCAGATGAGATCAAAACCCTTGGATAACAATATATTAGTTATTAGACATTTAAATGTGTGGAATAAGATAAATTAAATCAAGGAGCAAACCTGGCCTTCAGGTTCAATTGGGATTGTGCCATTTGGACGGAAAACATAAGCCCCAGATGCCTTTGAACAGGAAGCAATGACTTCAGATAATAGCAATCCTCTAAAGCAAGCATAACTCAAACTTTTTGGCAAATAAACTGAAGGATAAAGTGCAAGAGGACATAGTTAACACTAATGGTTTCTTCAAGGATGTAAGTTTACCTGGAAAACTCTGTCAGTGCCATTATAACCAGTGTAATAACTATAAGATTGCTTGGCTACTGCAGTGACCTTCACCAGTGAAACAAAAAATTAGTCTTCAAGCATTATGTGCACAAGCAATGTAATAACATCATCTATTTATCAGTGTACTAGTATCGTGTTTGCAGTAAGTTTTACTATAAAGCTCTTCCAAAGATGTTCCCCAAAGATTATGATTCAAACCTTACAAAATCATCTTTCAAGAGTCATTAGAGCACTTAACAGGGACAACTTACTGTATTTCTTTTGTTCGTATAATGTGTTAGCTTTCCTTCATTCGCAGAGTAGAGTAGCTTTAGATTTCCTTGACCAACTTCAAATGTTTCTCCAGTACCTTCTTCTGGAGTAAAAACTGCTGAGATGATTGATCTGGACTCTGATAAGGAGTTGTAAAGAAGAAACATCAGAACATCACATGACAACAGTTAATCTTCTAACCCAAGTGAACTTATCCATGTCTACCTGTTGTTTTTGCACTCAAGACAACATAGGTGCTGAAACCAAGAGGTGGAACAGATGCTGAAAAGGCAAGCCAAAATCTCGCCGAGGAATTGGCTGATATACCTAAATATGCTCTGATATAATCGTTCGTTGTCAACAACGAGATGTTCGAAATAGGAAGGAGCTGAGATTTAACCTCTCTTCCATCAGAATCCAGAACAACTAAATTTTCTGAAGAAACCTGCGAAAGATATGACTAATTAGTCAAATACTTCTAAAAAATCCATAGGGAGCCAGTCAACAAGATAAGCATTAACTAAAATCAAAGGTACAAACTATGAAATAGAGATCAGTGCTTCACCAAAATTAATCTTATTTCTAATATACTTACTGCTGTTGTGCCAGAGCATCTGATAACAAGGCAACCGCACAAGTCAGCAATATTTTTATATATATTGTCATAAAAATCAAAAATTAAGTATGTGATTGGTTGTGTTTCCGTTCTCATATTTCATTTCCATGGGAACATAATGATGGAATATTTTGTTGGATGGATGGTTTGGAAAATAAGAATGTGATTGGATATAGCAAAAAAAAAAAATGCAATGACCAGTTAATATGACATGTCTTTTGGAAATTAGGGTGTTGGATGTAATTCTTTTTTTGGAAATGTTTCCCCATATTGTTCCAAATTGGAATCAATTTATAATTAAGTTTATCATTCTCTCAAAATATGGGCATTCATCAATAATTGTATCAATAACATCCGTTACTTACAGGAATTCGGATGACGTCCTCTCTTTTCCATCCTAGAGGATTGTATGCTATTATGACCTAGAAGTAGAGGAAACCTTCAAATAATACCAATATGGAGTAACATATAGTAAAAGGCGGGAGAACAAGGCATTTCTTCTGGTGTTAAAAAATACAAGATTAATGATCCTTACCAAGCTTTTCCCATTGGTGAAATTAGCTTCTGATGGAGGACAATAACTTATGTTGAGCAGAGGACACTAACCAAAAAAAAAAAAGTACATCAATATATCAGAATATAGTAAGTTTTCCTGCTCTAAATCGTGAACTTGCAAAAAAGGGAAAAGGAGATATAATCGATTGTTAGTGACATCAAGAGAATACTTTTGAGATTTTCATAAATTGATTGGGGGGAAACGGGAAAAAAGAGTAATCTCAATTGCAATCGACTGACTACTTAATGACTGCATACTCTGCGTTCGTCCTAGAACCATTCAAATTTCCCATGAGCATATTGTAATGAAGCATTAAACTTTATGTTCTCATTGGACATATAATATGCACTAGCTCTCCAACTGGTTAACAAATCACATGACTAGTGATATAAAATATATCATTCAGATGCCACAAAATCACAATGAAAACTCCATAATAGAAGAGAACCCCAACACAACATAGGGAAACATGTACTTGCCTGCTGAAATTCAGGGACTGAATCTGTGTGCATAGAATTCGATCTTGACCTTGTTAACATGGACAATGATGATGCAACCACTTTCTCGGCCTGAAAATTTAAACCAACAAGAGAGGAATTTAGCAATATATAATAACAGCAAATAATGTCTACTGATGAAGCAAGCATATGTCACTGATGAGTCCCTAATGAAGGATACTATCCCAAAGGTGAAGGAAGTGAGAACAAAAGGTTACTCTTAAGAAAATATTCCAAGGTCTGAACACTTTTCTACTGAGATGTGGACATACCTCTTTATAACCAATTGAAAGTCGCAAAGCATAATCAGCAGCCACGTGCTGTCTTTCTGTCCCACTAACTGCATCATGATGTTGAGCTATAGCCAAAGCATCCGCCAAAGTATCAGTGCCTGGTCCAGAACTATCCCTGCCTATGAAGAACTCCAATTGCCTTGCTGCCTAAAATTGAAGCCCAAAAATGACTCTGACTATGGAAAACTGGGATAAATAGTCCCCAGGTACACATATTGCATCCACACATACAGAATCCAAGTAAAAGGTCCAAAAACTTACTAAATAGTAACCACTCAGCACTCTAACATATCCTTTCAAGCCTGGCCTACTGGTAAAGTAGCCGGTCCAGTATGCATTCTCCCTGTCTGCATACCTGCAAATTGTAGTAACAATTAATACCAAATGTTACTTCAGAGAAGCTTTTCTGTGGTTGATTTTTCAATCGTAAGAATAGCACTCACGGGAAAAAGTCACCAGTTTTCAGAGGCCATTTCTCATTTGCTGCATGTTTTGCATCAGTGTAGATAGATGGCGTAGAATACAGAGCATTAACTCGGCCGTCCTGACAAGCAAAAGGACGGCCTGAGAACATAGTTTTGAGAGATATACGTACAGCTGAAGGCATATGTAAAGGAATCTAAGGAGTGAAGACAAATACCAGATTCACATAGTGAATGAACTTGTCCATCTGCCTGAACCATGAAACTGCATATTGGTAACGAAAATCAGTTCCCATATTCCACATTATGTGATTTGTCCTGGTTAGATTTGCCTGTAATGGAAAGAGGCGTCACCTAATTAAATACCAAAAACAAAATGTTGACCAAGATAAAAAATGAGATGTGAAACTTGAAGTTTCATATCATTAATTCATCCCTTAATTTCAACACTGCCTTATCTAGAACATTTGTTTCTAATCTCCCCTAAGATCTGGCTTCCCCGCGTGTCACACTCATGCATGCACATTGCTAAAACTGACGCAACAGAAAATTGTAACTTTAGGATCTAAGTGATGTGATAAGCTTAGACAATCGTGCATGGTACCTGTGCTACAGCAGCTGCGACAAAGTCATCCACTCTCTGTTGCACATTATAATCGAAAAGGAGATAATCGTCCTGAATTGAACCCTTGCATTAATTAAACTTTGAAGGACACATATCCCAAAAGAACAGTGTTTCCACTTTGAATGATATACAACCTGAATTGGATCGGACACATCGTTTATTTCAAAAGTAAAGCCATCTGGTGGATCATAGTGGACGGGAAATATCCCTGTGAATATCTGGAAATGAACTCACAACAGAAAGTCAAAACTTTTACTTCAGCATTTTATGCATGTGAACAACAACAAAATCTGCTAGATCCATTGAGCTAGCATTTTGAAAATGAGAAAGTGAAAGTAACAGTCCCATTAAGTTAAAGACTCTAGAAACTTGAGCGCGGACTTCCAATAAACACCTGAGAAGAGGAACCCAGGGACTTTGAGCCTCGCCATATAACCTCAAGAGTTTTATCACTTCTTCGCTTAGCTCTATCTTGGTAATCAATTCGAGCAAAAAAGAGGGAATCGAACCCCATCTGCAACATGATATTTAGCAAAACGAAATCAAACATTTTCTGCTGTATGAATGAATAACTGGTTCTTATCAAATGCATTCTGAAATTATTTGAATTCTATTAGTCACACCTTCAGCAAAACCAGACTCCAAAAATACTGCCTCTTTCTACGAAATAATCTTACTTCAGATAAAAAAATACATAAATATTGACAAATCAAAAGAATCTCGCTCAATGGATACCTCTGCGCCAAGCAAATAAGCCTGAACAGCAGAATGTCCAAAAGGATCGATTTGCCACCCAACTCTTGGTTTTTTTCCAAATTCATCAAGGATAAAACGATGACCCAGCGTTGTCTGATCAATCAAGTCAATGTAATGCGGGGTTGCCTCATCATGCATGCACATTCCCCCATTTCTGATCATGAAATAAAAGGCATACTCTAACTCAAATCAACAGATTCAACACAAACAAGAAGTACCAACTCCAATATCCAATGGATTAAGCTCGCGACTAAAGAGGATGCATACATGAATTCAAGTTGACCGGAATCAACAAGCCGTTTGACTTTAGCTTTGAGAACATCACTCTGCTGTCTCCACCATCTCTGAAAGAATGCCTGATCAAAGAACCACCGATTTTAACCGCATCAAATACAAAACTCGCAAACGAAAAAAAAAACACAAGATAGTTATATTCACCGGCAATGATTAGAAAACAAAAGTAAAATTACCATCTCAACATAAATGAACTTCCGATTCTTATCATCAAACAAAGCAGAGATCACAGAATCCAACACGTTCTGAACACATGCTCCCTGGGTGAAAGAAGAAACGCGATTAAGTTAATCGACAATTAGCAACTCCAGAATTAACATAATGTATTACCCGAATTGAATTGTTGGCGCCGGCGTAGTACTGATCGACGGTCTTGAGCCATCCGACGTCGTCGTGAGAGTGCGGAACCAAATGGACGTTGATTTTACCGGGCACGATGCCGGAGGTGGTGTTGTAAGCTATGTAGGCGGAGTCAACAGGGCATATTCCGGCGAATATTGCGGCGACGGCGAAGAAAACGAGGTTTTTGAGCTCCATGGAGTAGGGAGTTGCAGAAAAGGGGAGTGTGGTGTGTGTGTGTATATTGGTGATGAAATCTTCACTTGAGAGCAAAGCAACAATTGATTGCTAGTCTTTCCATTAACCCGTTTAAGCAACTGCTACTGCTATGGCGACTTCGGAGAAGAGTATCGGACCACGCTTCGTTGCTGGCTTCAATTTTTATTATTAAAAGGAAATAATTATATTTTCTCTATATATTTATTACTACCTCCGTCCCACAACACTTTGCACACCTTTATATAAAGGTGTGCAAAGTGTTGTGGGACGGAGGGAGTATTACTTTTAAACAAAATATTTTAGTATGATTAGTTATTTTTGACACTTAAAGCTTTATGTCGTGTGTTAGACATTTTATCTAACATGACACCTTTGTTTTGTTTATTTTGAAAGAAAAAAAAATTATCCAAAAATTAATTGTGTGTCTAAAGTATTCTGTAATTGAAAATTTTATAATATTTTTATAACTAATTTGTTTATTCTAGGTCAAATGTATAAATATTTAGAATCCATCAATTGCTATAATATCAAATCCCTCAACTTTTGTTTTTAATACTACATGATACATGTATCTATCATCTTAAACAACTTATTTAATAATATAAGAGTGAAGTGTGTATGTAACTATTGTATGGATTTAGATCCATACAAACTTGGTCAGGTCGGGTCGAATCCAACTCGAATCCACGCATTTTTTTTATCCTGACATTTATGTTGTGTTAGTCATACATTTATATTATATTAAACATATATTTATATTATGTTAACTATACATTTATATAATACTTTAATTTAAAAAAAAAACCCAAAATTTGACAAAAAAACTATAA